>CALNHX010004411.1:0-128313 GCA_940337035.1 Agriotes lineatus
TACATGCTTGAATACACTGCTTATGTGAAAATGTGATTGTCAATGCACAATTCAAAGTTAAAGAACAACAGTGCTAACAATGTTTTAATTTCGCACACAAATTCACTTAATGCGGTCCTGCTTTCGGTAGCTTAAAATCAGGCTGACGCAATGTGCCAACAAGATGTTGCAAGCGCTTTGCTCTGACGTGCTAATTCAACAAGTACGAGCACGTGGCCTTTGGGCAAGTAATGGTGTTTGAGGCTATTTCACAATTTGTTGCAATAGCAGATAATTTCTTATTACGGCTTTGCCCCACCCCAATCTTACTCGGCCGTACAGTAAATCCTAAAAAGTAAAAACTAAACTTGCGTTATAGTTGCTCCAAGTTATCTCGTGCATTAACCAGATCGACTGCTCCTTTGAAGCTGGAATAGCGGTTTTCGTCGATAAAGTATTATCGGTAGCTAGGTAGTTGTATGCTCTCGAGACTGTATTTTGGCTCAAGAATCACAAGGCGTCGACTGTTCTTAACGCAGGTCAACACATATACTTACAATAGCACAATGCTTCGTTTCGCGTTCCTTGTGTTAGGACAAATGCACCGGTTGCCTATTGGCAAGCGACTGACCCTCGCGCTTCTATGTTTGCACACAACTTGCTTTGCTCTATTAATAACTGCACTCAAAGACGGAATCGGCTGGTTTGCGATCACAATTGAACCCGCGACACTTTTTGCAGATTTTAAATCCATCATATGTTTTAATCTAATTATTACGATGTAAGCAATACAGTTTGGCTTAAATCTAGGTGATTACTAAATACCAAGGTGGCACAACTAGCCCGTTACAATCTTGATTTTATATCCGGTTAAATGTAAAAAAATAATACTTAAAGTAGTCCAATTACATCACCGTTAATTGATTCATTTTGTATTTTGATAGTAGGACGAATACTTACTGCAGACACCTCATAAAAGTATTAAAGCCAAACATAAGTCTTACGTCCGAAACGGATCGATGCGCGTACAAAACGGAAGTAATTAGTCTATCTAATGTAGACTTACATATAAATCTAGTACTTAAAAGTTGATCGCATAAACGGATCTTACTCCAAAGTTGTTAATGGTATCGACGAACAATACCTACATTTTCATATAACGGACAGCGAACAAATGAACAAGGTTGCGAGAAGATAGTTGAAACGTTACCCTAGCAATAAATGTTAGGATATCCGCTGTAGAAAATGATAAGTGAAATCAACAAACCGCGAATGGTAAATATTGCTCAAGCGCTTAATGCTAAAAATTCGCATTGTGTACAGGAAATTTAGGTTAATCATTTAGTAATCGGTTACCTATCTGTTTACATTGCTTTATTGGTGTAGATTTGGTTAACCAAGTCCAGTGTAACTACCGCATGTACGGAACGCCTCACCGAGCTCTGTAGAGTAGGGGATTCGATTCCCGTGGTCGTCTACTCTGATTCAGGTTTTATGTGGTTTTCCTAAGTCAACACAGTACCCTTTCTGAGGCGAATGCCTTGCCAGTACTTCTCCACTTTTCCTCATCTCTCTTCCTTTTCTTTGGCACTTCATGAAATTCCCGTTATCGGCTGAAGAATGACGCAAGGTCTCTATAGCAGACCTCCGCCCAGTTGGGAAAATTGAGATGACCCTAAACTTTTACCTTTTGCCCAACTCAGCATTATACTACTGTACTATAACAAGGTACAGACATAGGGCCGGTTGCAGAAAGCAATGTTAAGTCTGGTGTTAGCTAACGTCGCGTCAAAGTGAACAAAATCGCATCAAATTTTGTTTACTAATGTATTAGTTACCATAAGCATTTGAGATTTGATTCGTTTTTGTTCACTTTGACGTCGCGTTAGCTAACACCAGACTTAACATTGCTTTTTGCAACCGGCCCATAGTCTTCTAAGGATGTCATATAATTATTCCCTATTGAAATTATATTGATAGATCAAGCACAATAAAAAATAATGAAATTGCCATAAACCGTACTCAGAATACAGAATGTACATACTAATGTGCAGATATACTAATGTAAGTGGTCAGATAGCTGTTATCCCCTTAAAGTATGCTCTTAAAAAATTTACAGTAAGAAAGTAATCCAGTCAGCATTCACAACTTTCTGTTCCTTTGGAAACACCATTGAAAATACTTGCAGCCGAACAGGTATGTCCAGCTTAGAGACGTATTAACGTAGGTACTATGCACAATGGTAATCCCTTGGAATTAGACATACAAGAAGGGGAAATTTGTCAGGGTACCACAAACAACTGTTACAATAATTTTCATTCAAAGTAAACTAAACAGAAAGATATGTCCAATATCCACCTTGAAATGTAAACATGGAAACAGCTATTATTAGAAATAACGTGAAGAATAATGGAGAGTGTGTGAAAGCCTGAAATAATCCAGTAAAGTATACCTATCCATGTGAAAGTAGAACGAGAAACGGTTCTGTACGTGAGATTTCATGCGGTCAGACAGAGAGTTGCTTCTCAAATATTGTCAATTCCTGGATCGAGCAGAAAAGAATAGCTGTCGAGAGTCAAAAGGTCGTTCACCAACAAAAGTCCCAAAAATGCGTTTTACGACATCAGAGTAAACTGAAGAACCAGAATAAATTCTACCCTGAAGTTATATATTGAATATTTCCAAAAGCAGAAGAAAGTCAATCGTAAATCATAGATTACCAAGACAATATGTGCAACTCACATGTCACATGATTCTGAAAATTTACAAAACCACAGCAAAATCATAAACGGTTCAACATATGCAATGCTGTCAAAAGTTCCCGAAACTGTAGAAATGAATGAAAATGGGAAAAGCATTTTAAGACCGTTACACAACAGTGTGTAAATCTCTTCCATCTTGGAAACTTCACATTCATTGTGTGATCAAGGATTGACATCATAATAAAGGGGCGTGGTTGTTGCACATACTTCACATAACTGTTAGGCCTTTACATTATTGGTATAAATAGATGAAAATTAAAACTATGCCCTACCGAGCTTTGTAGACTATAGGTTACCGGGTCTGCTTGGAATTCGGGAGGTTGCGGGTTTGATTTCCCTGGCCGTCTGCTCTGATTCAGGTTTTTAGGTGGTTTTCCTGAGTCAACAAAGCACCTTCTCTGAGGCGAATGCCGACGCAGTACTTCTCTACCTTTCCTGGCCTCTCTTCCATTCTCCGCCCCTCCTTTCTCTCACCCATCTTGAAATTCCAGTTATTGGCTGAAGAGGGACGCAAGGTCCATATAGCAACCCGCTCCCAGTTGGAAGAATTGAAATGAACCTGAACCTTTACCTCTTTTTAGTGTGCTCTGTTACTAATCTCGGAACCCGTCTTTCTTCTTTAAAGCTTTATCAAATTTAAAATATTGAAACTACCTATGCCACAGAAATCGGCTACTATCTCTAGCACCTATAATAAATCGAAATAATAAAAAAAAACAGACAGAATTTGTGCACGAGAGCACTCCATAAAAACATTAATAAAATTAGGTGAGCGGATGGCCCCGCCAGCAAATGCTTGCATCTCAGGCTGCCGGCCCCGGTTCGTATCCCGGCGAATTTCAAATTTAAAAATCGTACACTCCCGAGCTACCACGCTAACACCTATAATAGTCGTTAACCCCTAACAAGGGAACTCTTCCTCAGTATGGACGGGCAAGGCTAGCCACCTACTCGGCCTAAGGGTAAAGAGGGCTCACAGAACCACTTTGTAGTTAAAAACAGGCCACTGGCCTATAATAAGAGGAAGGAGAAGAAGAAGGAAGAGGTGATAGGAGGCCAGGTCACAAAGACAGCACCATCAACACATCGTTGAGTTGTGTGTTTTGTTTTTTATATTGCATATCTTGCCGAGAAGCCTGGGTCTACCCGATACTAGCGCGCCACCCAAAAAACTTCGGTCGCTATTTTTATGATAACACTTGGGTTATCATGTCCGTGTTACAGCAGTACCTCTGGAATTCCACCGTTGCAAGACATAATGTAATGTCACGTTTGTTAGCTCCAGTCTTGTGTTACATTTTTTATACGAACTTGTCATTTGTTGCCAGATAGCTCAGTTTATAACGAGAGAACGGTTACGTTTACCCCCCAGGCAGGGTTATGATTACTCAATGTAACCAAGTTCCGGAAATTAATCCACTGTAACTCAAAACCTGAAATTGTATGCTGCAAATGTTTACCCAAATAAAGGCCCATCTGCTCAAAATCTGTGTAATACATATATATGAATATTGGCTTTAGATTCACATATAAAACCAGAAGTCAGCTAGTGTTAATCAAAATGAATAGCTTTTAAAGATTCAAAGGGTGTTAATTATTAAAACTGAAACTAGGGGCGATATCTTTTAGTTCTACAACCATTTACGAGTCAAAGTAGCTATAAAATGCGACTATGACTGACATACATTTATAGCTAACCAACGCTTAAAGAAAACCCCTACGAATTGTCTTATACGCGAATTTCAAGTCGCACTGAAGCTTCCCCGACCTAAAAGACGGCCCTGATTTAGTATTTCACCGAGCGTTGCAATGTAACTGATCTGATGCTTGACGTAACAGGTCGCCAAGTCGCCTCCAGTCACACTTAAAAACATTACCACTTTGGAAAGCAAAATGATGCGACGTTGTGCAGCTTTACTAAGATCACGGATTGGAACGACAAGGCACCAACCTTTACTAATTGCTTGCAGCTACGCAACGTAGTTGTTTTCCAACTGTATCAAGTTTTCACAAGCAACTTGAAGTCGAAAACCGCTCTCTGAAGGTTTGCAGCTCTTCTTGGCAACGCTGTCAGCTTGTAGGTGCCCAGCTGCTTCAGATTGCTTCTAGAGATTCAAAAACCGCACACGTACTACAATTATTGGGCTTAGACGTTGCTGGGCCAAGCCCTGCTTCAGTGTGTATTATGTGAGTAGCAGATGCTGAAGGAGTTCAGGTTACTCTTTTTCTTTAATCAGTCGGGAAGGGCGCCGTTAATTGTATGCCAATGGCGAATAGTAACCAAGCCCGGTATCCATCCAATAGACTGCCCATGACTACGAACGGGAGGGGCAGGGGGCGTTTATTGCAAACTTGACGCTCTCACCCACAGCTCCATCCTGTGCTGCAATAGTGGAATAAAATAAGTATTCGGTTACTGCTGATGCCGTAATCAAACCAATAGTTCACCCTCATATTAAAAGGGATGCCGTAAACTAGATTACGTTTGGTCCATTGTTCCTAACTGGACATTACACTGCAAGACATATTGAAAATGTTGCTGCCGAATTGCTTGCATGTGACCAATCACGATTTAGGGTAGAATGTCTGGTAAATACAGCTTCGTATGTCCATAGGGTGTTCTGGCTAAATAGTGGATTGTTTGGTTTAAAAACCGGTCACAACCCCATTTTGCTGAATTTATTAGAATCAGTTAATAAACACACAAATAAAACGATGAATTTGTTCATCCTCTACAACTTCCGAAGTCAATATCACTTAAACGAAGTGTTTGCGAGGAACTCCCTAGAGGAAAATTTTTCTCGTTTTGAAGTTCTAAATTCGTATTGTAGCTTTGATCACTTAACATGCGAAGACCCTCTATAGCGTGGCTACTTTGCGATAAAATAAATTTTGTCTTATAAGAAAATGAATAAAGCCCCAATATATCAATAAATTCCGCCGCACAGTAAATTTCCTTGTCTTTAAAAAAGGATTTGTCAACCACCGATTGCGCCCCTGGAGGACTGAATTATCTTAACCATTTGCGATATCTGGCAGATTCATCCATTGGTGTCATATTGGTGATACCTGATACATAATTCAGCGAACCCGACCCCTCATGCCTATAAAGCCACATTCTATGGGCTAGTTAGCATTCCGGGCCCGAAATTATCAAAAAGAAAATATTTTACGACGTAACAATGCTCGCGATCATATCTGGTGATTATAAATAAACCCAATTTTGCGCACAGTAGAACGACAAACGTTTATGGACGGCGGGCGCGGCGCACTGCGGCGATAAGCCGAGGGTTGGTCGCGAATTGGGCCGGGAAGCGGGAAAACAAACTGACATTTTCTATCTGGAAGTCGGTAAATCTTTGGTCGAAGTTTATATAGCCGGCTAACTAGATATGGCGGAAGAAAACACAACAGGGCCGTCCAAACCAACGTTGACACATTTGATTTCTTTGAAAATAGCGTCCACATCTTACAAGCGCATTATTATTTTGACAAAGCGCGAACCGAGTTTAGATAACTGAGTGTGTGGTGTGGAAATATCGACTTTCTGATAACGCGCCAAATTATACCCTGTCATTAGTGATGAACGTTTTAATGAATGCCACTTTTACTAGAGTGCTACGTGTTTAGCTCTTCTCAATGCTGCATTCCTCATTCTACAGTTACCTGGAGCATTATCGACATAACAAAGTAAATAAACAATTTCTTTTAATTTCACGTAAACATGTCAGATACTCTCTATACAACAAAAAATTATAGAAAGTTTGTCCGGTAACTATCGAACCTTATACTACAACAAAAAATAGTAGCTATCCTATGACAATGACGACACTCCCTTTCAAACAACTATCTACTAATCTTGGGGAGTCACAGCCTTATTACAATAGTTTTTCCACTTCTCAGAACAATTTTAATACTCTGCTTTTCGAATCTTCCTTAATATTTTCCAGGATTGGGATTGGGTTTATTGAGATGGAAATATTTCTTGTAACAGCAACACTAGCCTTAAATACTAAATCATGAAATGGGTGGCTATTTCTACCGGGAATTTTTACGCACAATAATATTAAATCCAGTGATGAAAGCTGTATCCGCTACGTATTTATGTATGAGAATTAACTCACACTCCGATTTCTGTTTCTACTACGCCGACGCTCAAGCGCAGTGCGCACAGAACCATAACATTAAAGTATTTTTTAGGGTTCGAAACCTTTTAGCGCTGATGGTTCAAATTTCGGCCGTTTCATTCCCGACTCGGCCAAAGGATTCACTGTTTTTAGTGCGAAGTTTGCATTTAGACGACGCTATAGGCTTTTTTCTATTTTTCTGCAAATAAAGTAAGTCTCATTGCGCGTCGTCGCTTCTTATAACTTAGTTTCGTGCTTAAAGTGAAGGTAATTTTTTGTGGGCCTCGCCTTTAAGAGTAGTTTTTGGTTGGGAAACGGCCTGTAGGAGTAATTCTTCTGCGTCTAGATGACGGATTAAACGTTCGACTTTGCTTAAGTTTGCTCTAAGTGGCCCAAATTTGGGGGAAGTTCTCTTGGAACCTTCTCTCTTTGCTTGTTTTGTTGTTTCAAGCTACATATCTATTACTTGCATTGTACTTTTTGCCGCTTTTCCTAATACCACCGCAACTGCTACCGTGCTTCTCTGGTCCAGTCAGGTGTAACTGCTGTTTATTTTTTCCGATGTCTTTTTTAGATTCGTTTTTCTTTAACATCACTGCCACAGAGCCTAAATTATAAGGTGGCCGTGAACTAAATGCGGCGTGGGCTGTAGCTAATCGCGAATGAAGTAGTAAGCTGACCAGGGAGTCTATAATTTGCTCAGGAGGTGAATGATTGGTTGTGAAGGCAGCAACATTTTCGATTTGTGAATTTTGTGGAGTACTTACACCACTCGTACTGAATTCTTCAAATTACACTTAAAATCTGATTTGAGTTCTTTTCGCTTGAAACTTTATTGCTTTATCGAATGCCAGCGTATTTGATTGAATTCCTTCACTGTTCGTAGAAATTCACGTTTGCTTATATGTTGAATAATTTTACTTTGGTTTCGTACATTGCATTCTATGTTGTGCCTATGCTTTCGATGAGCTCCCTTAAGGTCTCATACGAGTTCTTAGTAGTGTTATTTACTTTCTAACTTTAAAAATCGATGTAATTTGTTCATTTAATGTAATTGGTATTCTAGGTATACAGTTAACTGTTATATTCCAGTTACTCAAAAATGAATAGGGATATTTTGATATGTATTTCCTATTTTTTTCTGTACATGAATTAAAAATAATTTTTGTTTGTACAAAATGCAGAAGAAAGATCTTCGATTTATTGGAAGCGCCCGACGTACTGAACGTTTGTATTAAAGTGTCACATTTTCTATTATATTTGACTAGGATTATGTGTGCTTTCGTTACTGCAAGCTGACTTATGACCAGGTCAAAACATTTAATAAATTTCAAATTATTCTGATTTTGTTTAAGCTTTGAGTTGATAAGTTCTCGTTTCTAATGAATTTAAGCATTTGTAAAGAGCCGCACGCCGGTTCTCAAATGTGCCTATGTGCTCACGATGGTTTTATTTTAGCTGCAAAGTATTATATCACACTCGTAGGCAGCTGCTTTCAAAAACACCTTTTTGGTGACAGCCTACAGCGCATATTCTCAACCGCAGTCTTGTTGTCCTTAACGCCCTGGTAGAAAAGAGCAAGACAATGACGGCCTTCAGAGGTCATGGAAGAACAAATCATGACAGTAGCTAATGTTTACCTTCTAGCTGCAACTCTTGGCTTTAGACTATCGTTGGACTTAATCTCCCACCAAATACTGTCGGTTTATCTGTTCACGTACTGTTGAACGGTGAAAAATGACTTACCCTAAAAAACTATGTTTAGCAAGGTCTCGCTAGCGTGCAAACGTTTCAGTGCTTATGATATTTCCAGTCGTATTTTCTGCTCCCGCTTTAATTCTTGTAGGGCTTGAAATTAAGTTTATTTTTCAATATTTCACGAATGCTTCCGTCCGAGATTTTAAGAAATGTTGGCAATTACGAAAAGGAAAATGAAAAGCAGAAGGCGACCAAGTGGGGAATATGGAAATAGAAGCTGTAGACAAAACGAAGGTGGTGAAAACATATGAAATAGCTAATACTGACCCAGCAGTTATAAAATTCAAAGGGATGGCGAGTAAAAGATTTGTTAGGTAAAATAGCATTGAAAGAGATAAATACGCACAGCTATAGAGTTTGTACGTAGCATCCACAGGCGTCGGATTACCAAAAGCAATAGTCAATAAAGTGAAAAGTAATCCAGCAGCATTTAAACCAAACAAAGAAGGAATAATGAACAGATCGAATGGAAAATAAAAGCAATGGTATCAAACATTTATTGACC
Source organism: Agriotes lineatus (assembly GCA_940337035.1). NCBI lineage: Eukaryota > Metazoa > Arthropoda > Insecta > Coleoptera > Elateridae > Agriotes > Agriotes lineatus. The sequence continues at coordinate 9,132 of CALNHX010004411.1, forward strand.
TCAAACCAGCATTTGACATTATGAAAATGTCATCAGAAGCTTGGAGATTTTAAATAATATATGAAAAAAATGCATGGCATAATTTGAACAAATGGAGAAAGATCCAACGAATTCGAAATGAAAGGAGGTATAAAATAAAAAGTTGGCCATCACCATTATCACGAGGAGACTGCTAAAGGACACCAAGGCAAGATCACAAAAAACAGTTGAATAAAAATATCTAACACTACTAAGGGTAGATAATCTCCTGTATGCATAGCAGACACTCTTGCAAAGGCGAAACAGTAACAAGTGTAACAACTATATGCACAGAAGAAAAAGAGAAAATAAAAATGAAGATCAACATAACTTATGAATACCTGGAAAGTGTCATAAAGAATGCCATTAAAATTGCAAGAAAATAAGCAACGAGGACATTTTATGCACTACACAAGGAACTGTTCGAAAAAAAAAACACGAAGAAAAGCTAAAATTAACCGGATATGATTTGGAAGAAGCATCAACGATAGTTTAGACAAGTGGGTTGATATGGCACATAACAAATAAAACAGCAACATAAACAAAATAGATATGACATTTTTAAGGACGATAATGGATATTACAAAATGGGACAGATTACGATAACAGAATATAAGAGATCAATTGCAACAAGAATCAAGAGGAACTAAGAGAGAGATCGCCAAGATGGTATGGACATACAGTCGGAACAAAGACAGATGGACTAGAATGTTTTTGAATCAGATAGATTGAAGAAGAAGGAAAGCGGAAGGTCCAGGAAAACATCTGAAAATAGTAGAAATGGGAAAAAAGGGAAAAACTTTGAGGTAAATAAGACCTTAGCAATGAAGCATAGAAAAATATAATTTAACTCTAAGGTGCCGTCGCACAGACATAAAGCAAGTGTCAATGAATATAAAATGTTGCCTTTTTATCGTTGACATAACGTTGCATATTGTACCGAAGCGATCAACAACACCCTCCAGTGGATGTAAACATATCAAAGTTACAATTAATCTGATCGCAACGCGCGTTGCGGCTAGAGCACAGAAAAGCTTTGCACAATAACTCATTTTGGTAATTACGCAGGTTTATCCTGGGGGAAATCAGAGAAAAAATTAAAGGACGCGCACAATCGATAATGAAATGTTGTATTATCGCGAAGCTACCCTTTTTATCTCATGATGAAGGAGTCCCGACGGCGATTTTTGGACAAAATCTGTAATAAAATCTTTAGGTCACGTTTACGGGGATGATTTAAATTGGATCGAGCGTTCTTTATCGAACGCATAATACGAAAATTACGGGTCGTTGGAGGCCACCCCTCGCGCGTAAGTGGCAGAAGCAACAGAAACTGGGGCGCAGAGCCACCCTTCTCTCGAGAAAAGGGCATTTAAGTCTATTTGTCTTTCGAAATTATCCAGTTGTCACATTTTCTGAATAATAAAACTAAAGAATCTAAACATTTATACCCCATTCGGGTGAGTTATGGGCCGGTGCTGCGCCCCATTTCACCCGTTTTAGTGCGCGACCAGTTGACACCTATAAATTCGCCGACGCTTTGACGTTTTGCATTATTGGAGATTAAAACTTGTCGGGAGTTGCTATTCAGGGCCAGCAGCAAAGATATTATTTGCAGATTACGCGTGAGTTATGCCCTTTAACAGCACTTTAATAACGTTCTGTCTTAGTGGGGGCGGCCATTATGGAATCGTTTGAAAGGATCGGTCAACGGTCACCACAGGCTTCAAAGGGTAATTAGAAAAAGATACATGTGCAGGGTGATTACCGCGACCGTATATTTGGCTAAACGGACCATGGCGAAATTAAAGCGATGGCAGAAACAAAACGCGCCTTAAGGGCGCAGTGACGCGCTGCAACCTCAAAGCCGCCGCCGGGAAGCCGTTTTCTGCAAATACGTGGAAATGGCAAACATACCCATGTAAATTAATTTAACTAATCTAAACTCCGTTTAGACCTCGCATGACAGTATCCTCTCGGGGATTGCGTGATTTTGTCGGAGTTCCCTAATCCACTTAAAGGAAACTGCATTATTTTTGGAGGCTTCCTCCAGCAAACACTTATCGGCAAAGGTATAGATCTTGCTTATTGCATATAGGATTAGGTTAATTTCTTGTGTATTGACGTTTATTACATCAGAATACAAAACTTCACTGAATCACATAATTAAAAGGGAGGTCCTATTTAAGACACATTTCGACTTTGAACAATATATCAAGGTCATAAAATCGTGTAAATGAATAACCGTTTTACAAGTAAAGTAGCAAATTGGAAAGATACGAGGAAAAATTGTAGTAATGTTATAGTTGTTCTAGTTTCCACCAGACAAATTAATCATCGGCAATGAGAAATATGTCCGCGCCCAATTTCAGTATCGCAACTTACCTTATTTCGTGATTTCTGAAATAGTTTATCTGACCTTGAAATACGCGCAACTGCATCTAACTTTACAAATAAGGACTATAGAATAAATTTAAAAACTGTATTAAAATAACATTTATGAAAACATATTGAAGAGAGTCAACCTTGCAGCAGCTGTGACCGCAACAAAAAAGAGTAATAAAACAATCCCTAAGAATTCTACCTGTTTGCTACGTCATGTTGCCGATAGGCAAAATCGCTAGCAGATCTTTGCTTTGACGAAATTCCATAAGGAAAAACAAACGGTGCAGAGGCATTAAGCCCTTACTGGGCCCCGTAACAATGATAGGCCCCAAAACTTATTACTAAAGACACACATATCAAATCGGTGGTACCTTACGCATACAGTAGTATGTATGGCATATTTGAAGTTTACAATAAATTGCATATGTAACGCAAACAAGTTTACCTTAGCTAGGTAGCGTAGAATTTAAAGTTGGTAGATTTAATTGTCGCTGCGGGCAGTAAGCGGCAGTCTATATACGATGTTTTTTCGGACTTCGATAGTTGGAATATTAGCTGCTGGCATCGGCGTCAATCTACATACTGAAAACGAGGTGTTTATCTAGGGCTGCGTTGGAATGATACCAGGATTTGTTTAAATATACCCAAACTGTGGCAGATCTGAAATTCCGCGATACTCAATGCAAGACGAGATCGGATTCTCTGACTAGTAGGCTGCGGTTTAGAAACTGAGAATATTCGACAATCGTCGTCATTTTCTAAAATTGACACAGCAAAGGGTTTCTCAAGGAATTTGTGTACGGGTATATGGCGATAAGGTAATTGACTAAATAAACTACTTTCATTTTCTTATAATGCAAGATATCGTATAATAGCAAAGCTTGTCATTATTTTTCTTTATTTTGATCATTCTGTCTTTAACGAGAGTAGAATGTGGAGTCCACTTTTTTCTAGTTTCGTTTCTATTATTAAAACATAAATTTTAAAATTATATATGCAAGGATTACAAGGGAACCTTTTGCCGAAAACAACAATGACAATTATAAGTTGTTGTACATACCTAGTTCATTATATGACACTCATAACTGAACAATAAAGCAAAACAAAAAAGGATTAATAAAGTGTGTAAGGTCGACAGCAGGGTTCTGTTCAAAGGACAGAAAAACTAATAGAAAGATAGATAAAACGAGAACAATCGATGCAGCATTTACAAAAAAATTGTAGGTAAGGGCTACCTAAAATGTTTTGTAGATACTAGACAAAATATTCCAGATGTCTCAAACGGTGTTACGAAATGTACCAACCTTAACAGCGCCCAATAGCTTAGAATGAAAAGTGGGTCCCAGACTGAAAAGGGAGGCTCGCTTGCCATAGTCAAAACAATTGTACCTAGAAAGATACGGGAACAAATTCGTGTTACTTTTATGGGCGCAACATGGTGTTTGTCTGCCGGTAATGTAATTGAACTAAGAAAATGCTCCTGCGTCTTGGAATTTGTGCGTGTTTAGTTCAAGATTTGGACCGACTTTATATCGTAAGAAATCTTATCTCATTGCAAAATTACGTGAAACTGCACTTCGCCTCACAAATGAAACTCATATAATAAATGTAAGAACTCTGTTAAAAGAACGTCCATAAAAAGGACATTTCTCCTGGCATCAGCATCAAACAAAAATAACAAAACATTCCTAATAATTCTATCTGCTTATGATGGCACGTCGCGCGATACGCAACCATTCCAGATGTTCGCCTGTGATACAGTTCCACTGGGGAAATCAATAACTTTTAACGGGGAAACGCCTCAGAACGTATTTCACAAATGCATTACTTATTACGTATACAAAATTGGCGATAATTCTTATGCTATTCTCAACTAATAAAACATTAAAATTATCTTGGTGCACCGGGTGAACGGCAGTAATGTAAAAATTATAACGGTCAAGCAGCGATTTTTTTGCTGGAAATGAAGGCTAGCGGCTAAAAGTTTGTCGAGAATTGCGGGTTTGCGGTATCTGATGGCCAGGGTTCGGTTTAAAACAAAATGGGATAGTTCGAAGATGACCACGTGAAAAACTGGCGTCAATCTACACTATATAAAAGGAGCCACCTCTCAGCGCTGCATCGGCTTATCGATTAAAGGATGGATATCAGCAGCACAAAACACACTGACAACTGGATGATTCTCTAAAGTTGCGTCGAGATACAGAGCGTCAATATACAAAGCGTCGAAATACAGAGTGTCGGCGAGGCAAAACGACGGTTTCTTAGTACATATTTGATCAGCCATCGATAAGAATTTCCAAGGCACTCACACAACACGGAATCAGAATTTCAGATTGTTAGACTACGTTTTAGGAAGCTAAGCATATTCAACAGTCGGCAAAATTTATGGAATTAAAACAAGCACGCCTAATCGCTTTGCTGAACACTAACTGTTAACTGATCTAATTCGACGAAACGAATTACCGGCCAGCTCTTAGTTGTAAATAAAAATCAGTGGCGGTGTCACTTCTCAAACTGGAGTAACAATGGTAAAGTAAATGTGAAAAGACTAATAAAAGGCCTTGTCACTTATTTGTTCCTAAAAGTTACATTAAAGCGAAACTTGGATATTTGCTACTGTTTCTCCTATATAGTATAGCTGTAACACCTCTTTCTACTGTTTCCTTCGACAGATAGTAGGCTATTTCTTACATTCATACCTTGTAGGAGTAGAACGTTTTCCAAACTATCGTTTAAGTATTGCTTTTGCATGATTTCTGCCAATAGCTATCCGCAACTCCGGCTAAAACCACCGACAAATTTAAGGGGCTGATATATTTGCATCGTGCTTCTCTACAAATTATCCTGCTATCAAAAGCTGTAATGAGACTGTTGTTGAGTCCCTCCGCCGGGATTTTAAATTCAAATAAACACATATGTATTAATATTTAGGGTACACACATAAAAACTAATAAATAAAACAACAAACATAGGTTATAACTCTAGATTTAAATGCTATTAAACAAAAGCGTTAACAAAGAATAAATAACTTGTGTTTGCCCAGCGTCGCGGTTTCTTATGTTAAAACCGCAGCGAAATTTCCGTAAGTATTTATTTGTCTATGAAGCGCATTTCTTCGCGCTCTTAAAAGCTAGACAATACAAATTAAAGCAAACAAAAATCTACACCTGGAATGGCTGGTTGAATGGAAATACTCCACGAATACTGCGGCAGGAAGTAGTTGGCTGCTAATGTCGCATTTCGGACGATTGACGTTGCCAAACAATGCAAACCATAGAAACATCTTGAAAACACTTTTGGAGGCGTCTCAATGTGTACACACTTGTACAAGTACATGTACTTGTACACAATAAAAATTGCGTTTACTTGTGCGTAAACACTGGTTTGTGGCATCCACAAGCACTTACTGAAGCAATTTAAAACTGCGAAGTTCACAAACAGCTTTATTTAATTCAATGCGAGCACAATTAACTGGGGGGGGGCGCTCACAGACAGACAGCTTTGGGCTACCCCCGCTGGCTACTAAATTTAAGTTTCCCGAGAACCAGCCTTGAAATTCGTCCACGGCATACAGGCGTATTTGCACGTGTTGCTATGCCAAATTATATTAACGATGATAAAGCATAAAAATACAATCTGGCTATATATGTAAATATGAAAGTAAGCAATTCAGACAAGAGCCACAACACATATCGCTGTTATAAAGCATGATTGTTTGGGTATTTGTAATTTCTTCCTTATTGCTATTTTTGCTTTTTCAATTATTGAATAGTGTTATTGCCATGATAGGTACTTAATAGTACCCTGTCTTTTGTTTCAAACTTGCCATTATTGTTATTCAAAGTAAATAAGTTTATTTATTTTAGTAAAGATGAGCAACGAGGAGAAGCAAAATAGTACGAACTGGTAAATATGGATTTTAGTTATCGAAAATGCCCGATAAACTGACATACGGGTTAGCCCAGTGATGTGTGTTAAATTTTCAGATATTTCTGTACTGAAAATATCATAGTGGCTAATGAGACTGATTTTACAGGCATATACATCGGTTATTGACACATAAGGAATAAATCTCGAAATAATAATTTAGCAAATAGTTAGAACGAACTAGATTGGATAAAGCCAATATGAAAAATACGGATGCTTTCAGATTATTTAGGCAAATAATACTGCTTGGTAGCGAACTTTAAACACTGATTGATTGCAAGATTTACTGAGTTTACAGCTCGTCAAAGTTTTTTATTTCCAACCAATCGGCACTCGAGATCAGCTGTCATACACAGCTACACCACGACAAGACTGTGTCCTACATAGATGTAATGATACCCTCGGGACACAAGGCGCATCAGCTGTATGAGCTTTCTATAAATCGCATAAAGAATGTGCTGGCACTGTTTCATAAATTACACACAGACTTCAGGGGCGGTGACAACAAATTATTTATACTACCAACAGCAAATTCGATATTCTGCTCTCACATGAGAGGCGAAAATCCGCAAGATCTGCTGGGGAAATTTATAGACCAGGAGGACAAACTCGCCGTAACAAGCAATCGAGTGTTTTAATAAATAACAAAGTTTTGAGCGAGCATTTGTTGTTGCTTTAAACATCAAAGAGCAGGCAAATAAATGCATGCTTTCAGAATTTGCTTCAACTGGCAGTTAAAGACTAATTTTATAACTGAATCGAAGCTTCCCGCACCAAGCGGCTTAAAGAACAACTTTCTAAGTAGCTCCAATTAAACACAAGCCCAAATTGATGCTTTTAAAGCAATCTGCTTATTGTTAGGTAATTATTCTGAGTAGAAATAAAATTTAACTCGTTGGCGAATTTTGCTTTTCCACAAGCATGTTAAAAATTAGTCAAAACTAAATCATTTAAAATGCAGGGGCGAATATAATAGAACGTTCCTTAATATTTTCTCATTTTTGAACTGGCTGCAGTTCAGTAATGGAAATTTCGGTAAATGTAAATCAATCATGGCGTAAGTTAGCATTACTTACAACAAGTATATTCAGATAAGTCTAGAACTTCTAAACTCAAACAAATCGCAGCAGCTAATTGTACCATATCTAAAATACAGAAGGTAGCAGCAACGAAATCAGATAATTAATAACATAAACAGTGCATTTAATTTATTAAGCAAACGCTGCATAGAATATTCAGTACAACAGGTCCTAAAATCATTACTTAAGCAGAAGGTGCATTTCCAAACACCATGCTATACTAGTAATTAACCACACAACAATTAGCACTTAAAGGTTAAGCAAATTCTCTAATTCATTCTGCCCTAACTCTTGAATGCTTGTAGGGCGAATATCATTAACCAAATTTAGGTCGACCGAGTTCTGAAGGAAACCATCCAGATGCGTCTACTGGAACAGCACCACACGCAGGTCAGAACACTACGCCAAGAAGGTATAATTCCACAACTCTGATGGGGCTGCAGCGATGCAGTTCACTAGGTCGTAATTAGTTATCTGAGAGATCAAACTTCTGCAGTGGATGGTTAAATAACCTCCAAGCGGGCTGTCGCAGCTATTCTGTCTGGAGGTCGCTGATACATGGAGAAATCACCAGGTCGCAAGTAAAATATGGTTTCAAAGCGAATAACTCACACGATGTGAATCAGAGTGAATCGGTAAATCTTAGAATCGCCTGCGAAAAGCTAGAAATTTATGTAATCAATGGAAATACAAAACTCTATTAAAACCAAATCAATTAAGCACTCACCCTGAAATACGGGATTTTTATGGCGAGGATGGCCAACAACTTGTAATGAATGGTTCGCCTAATAGACGTGAACTTTATATGTCCCAAAATACGTGTCCCAGGCGCAAAATCCACAGCAACGCAAAACTTTCATGAAGAATCTCTTCAAGTAGCAGAAGCTAACGGGCTTGGAGCACGAAAATTATATACAATCCGTCAAAATGAGCCCGGGCAAGGAAAAATAACGCTATTCGAGCTGCAACAAGTCACTTCTTATCTCAAAAATCCGTTACAAGAGACGCCTGCATGGCAAGATAAATATTTCAACGTATAACCAAATACACAAGCGTTGCCAGAAGAACCCAGCGAAGTTCACCGGTATTACAGATAACAACTATCGGCGCAATACTGCAGACGGCGGTTAAAGAACTGTTCACACGATTAAGGAGCACAGTTAAAGATGCGTTCACCTGACTAAATCTATGCAACAAAATAAATTCCAACGCGAACTACGCTTTCTACTCGTAACAGCGAATATACAAGGAGCATAGATATTTAAGTACTAAAATATAAAAAGGAGTGAACATCGAAAAGCAAGAAAAATCCGATGTGGCAGAAAAGTACGAACAAGCAATTTAAAATACACTAAACATTACAAAAGTACAAAATGATCACACCGAAATTAAAGGAGAAAAACGACAAAGTGGAGATCTGTATGGAGGCTGAATGGGTTATGGTGGCAGACGATCTTGTTAATATGTTATTAGTGTATAATGTTTTCACCAGCCTTTTCACAGCTTTTTTGCTGTGTTTTTTATTTATTTGCTAAAGTATTTTTTCCTTCTTCGTTTGCTATAGCTTTGAAGAATTTATATTCGTCAAAATTTGTTTTTTTTTTGTTTTTCTGCTGAAAGTATTTTGAATTGCTAGCTTTTAATGAACATGAGAGAAGCAGTAATTGGCAATATACAGAAGACCCAATTTATTTGGCACACAAATGTAGAAATAATGGTAAAGTGGACTCAGGGCGTATACCGAATATTTGCAAATAGACAAAAAATTTTAAAAATCATAAAAATTAAGGAAAACCCATTCCGAAGATACCAGTCTGAAGAAGCCTGTAGAATAAACAATTAGAAAAAAGGTTGCATTTTTAAAAGAAGGTTAAGGTAACGAGAAACTACCATATCCCATAACAAGGCTGTTTACAATATTATTTGAAGCATTTTGCAACCCCGTCTTCAGAAACATCTCATACCGTTAGGGGCTGTCGAACAATAGAGCAACTTCTATTTTTAACGCGAAACAGACCTTATGTTATTTTACTGTACCACCATCCTATATTTTCAGTACTTATGTACTTTCTATACACAAGACGTTTTTGACCGTAAATTGTTACAACTTTATTTTCTAGCTTCGTAGTCGAAAAGTGAAAAATCACAAATGCTGATAAGAGATATACGTGCAATCCCTTTACCGCAAAACTTACAAGCGCTCTACCTCTAGGTATTACATCAGCTGTCAACAAGTTGCACAAAGAATCTTGATAATTAACAAGAGTAATTTTTAATTCTTACGCTACCTACCCTTAATTCGAACCTTGCCAAAAAGTTTTTGGTCATACTTCATACTTCATGTTTCTAATTATAATCTAAGAACGCCCCCCTCCTCTTCTCTTTTTCTGCCCAATATCAACATATTACCTCCATCGCAATCGATGCGACGTGCGGTAAATCTTTCGTCCAGCTCAGCTTCGCTGCCACCAAACATCTCTCGGCCAGACCCCTGTGCTTTGCATTCAGTGGGCATTCAAACAACATCTGTTCCGCGGTATGCGAGCTATCACCATAGTCGCATGCGTCGTCTGCCTTCTCGGTCCACATCAAGGAGCGAAACTGCCCATGGCGATCACTAGCTGATCCTTCAAACAACACCTTTTGCTCAGTATGCGAGCTCTCGTCATATTCGCATGCGCCGTCGGCTTTCTCCATTCGCACCATAGGAGCGAAACTTCCCATGGCCGATCACTAGCTGACCTTTCGTTTTCCCAGATTTTGGGTACGAAATGTAACCAGATGACACCGCATGGCCGCCCACCACGCCTCTGCTTGGAGCTACATGAGTACGCACATATCATGTAATGCCATAAGCGAAGATCTGTTAGCTGTCCAAAAAAACTCTGTGAGTACTAGTGAAATGGTCTAAGGTGCCATTCGAATGAATACCAGCTCACATTAGAAGATGTAGATTCGGCTGATTATCCCTGCGACTGCTCTTTGTAGCTCTTACTCCTGGGCGAAGGCGACAGACGCGGTTACCACCCTGCCGTCCTTCTTACGCGAGCCGTCTATGTAACAGCACATCTTATTCGCGTCCCAGCAGCAGCACTTAATAAGAAAGACACTACTATGAATGAAATAGAATAGCTACATAGCTACGAATGAAACGTTTTACGGTTTTTAAATGTCTTATGATTCGTTTAAACCTCTAGCCCCTACTTAAACTGGACAATACGCCATTTAACTGTTTTTATCTTAAATTTCAGTATTATTTCTCAATTAGTTAACAATTTCGCATACATACCAACAGAATGCTAAGTAGACTTTCCACTGTTCCAAATTGTTATTTCTTTGAAAACTGTAATACGAGCCCTGCACCAAAGACACTTTTGCTAGTACATCAACGTGTTATATGTAGCCCTTCCTATTGTAAGTTGTTTTATTAGTTCATCTGTTAATTGTATATATGTAAAGCCATGAAATATTACACTCGTTGTATATATTGCTCCCATATTGTTACCGTCAATCGTCTCTAAATGTGGTTTAAGAAAAACTAAATTAGGCTCTTATTAAGCCGTTTTGAAAAGTTGTTTATACTCAGCGACTTCGAAAAATTTTGATATTGACCGCAAGACGCGTTAGTGTCGGGAAACATGAATTATTAAATCCCATTTATATTATGCCCAGAAACTCTTATATGGTATCATAAAACTCGGTTACATTTATATAAGCGAATTTTAAGCCCATTCCCAGTTGCGAAATGCCGGAATATTCCAGACGAAAGGGCCAAAGCACCAAACATGAAAACAGACATTTATTAAGGATATTTACAGCGAGAGCGGGCCTTAAATTGTAGGGGGCGTATTAATGCAAAATATTTTGAGCCGATCTATAAATAATCGCGCCCTGGCGAGGACTGTTGGGGTGCGTTTGGGGGTTTCTCGAGGTGGCTGCGGAGAAGCAGCAATTGTACTACCTTAAGCAACCGTTTGTAAGCAAATACGCAGCCTAAACGAAATTTACTGCACTCGGTGACATAGGACCAAGTTGCAGCCGTGAGGGATCTCGTAAGGGTGCCAGCGGCGTAGATGTTGGTGGGCGCAATCCTAACATAATGATAAGTAAACTACCTAGTGTTTGCCTATGTAGTTTTTGGTACGACATTTAAAGTTGCCAGAACGACCAAATCGGACAAATGGCCAATGAAAAGCCATTAGGTTTAAAAATAAACCAGGTACAGCCTACATTACGCGAATAAATAAAATAAATGCGTCACCAATTCACCAAGTATGCTCAAACCAAAGTAGAATTGACGAGAGAAAAGAATAAAGCCTAAAAGGAAAGAGCAGAACCGACTGGATATAGTCAACTAGCAATGAGAGCAGATGGCCGAGCAAGCAACATGCTTAAGTCTTAGGCTGCCAGAACCGATTCGATTCCAGGCGACTTTAACGGGATTTTATGTATCTTACGCTCTCCGGGTACAACGCTAACACCTGTGGTAATCGATACCGCTTAATAAGGGAGCTCTTTCTCATATTCGACGGGCAAGGCTAACCATACTCCCGGCTTACGCACAAAAAGGGCTTACAGAACCACAGCTTTATGCAATTAAACAATCCACAGACCTATAATAAGAGGAAGAAGAAGCATTGACAACTTATGGAAAGTAAACCCAGCAACATATATAGGCTACTATCAAAAATTATGCGAATGGATGAAGAAAAGCACTTGAAACAAATACCATAACATGGGAAAGACACTACCCCAAATCATACGAGTGATAAAACGATCCTCCATGACTCCCACAAGTACATCCAAACTGAAGCCACAACAAGCAACCAATCAATCAACACAACGAAATGAAGAGACGGAACAACAAAGAAGCGTTGAAAACAATCTAGCAATAATAATTACACGAATTAAACTACCAAGGTAAAAAAAAAGCAACTCACAGAAGATACCGATAGTAGGCACAATAAAAAGATTGGCGCTGACACAGTGGACCTTATTTCTTTATAACGTTGAAGCGGTTAAGCCATACTTAGCTACTAATGCGTTGGTTTATAATTATGGGTTATTAAGTAACTGCACCCGCCTGTTTGATTTAAGATATCATACTATTTTGGCAGTAATGCCATCTACAGACCATTTGGAAACTCAGGTATGCACTGTTATTTTAACTTTGAGGAGGGCTGGTGTTTGCTGCATTTTATTTTTAGGCCTTTCTTTTCTTTTCCGTTTTTTATGTAACCCCAATTTTCACTGCGTTACCGTTGATGGACTTTTAACAATTTGGAAATGCCGAATGAGCCTTAGATTGATGTCCAGCATCTATTGAGCTACGGGTCGCACGCTGGGTAAAATCATAGCACCTGGTGGTACGAACCGTTCTAGTTTGATCCTATTATGTCTTCCACACTCCCACGGTGCTTTGTAAATACGGTTCTTGAAACTCTGGTATTCGTTCTAGGGTTAGGTATGCGTTATCATGCCTCTCAGAGTTGTAGTAGATTTGAAGGCAGTTCTTACGTTGAATCTGTTTTCAGTTATCAGTTTGTTGGCAGCTTCTCCGATGTATGGTATTACGGCCGTGGTTGTCGGCTCCGTTTTCTCATCCTCAGCCAGTGTTGTATTTCTGTTCATCTCTTCTCACGTTTGGTTCATAGTTCTTTTTAGGTATCCGTTAGCTTGCAGCGTTTCTGTAATAATCTCAATTTTCCATTTAAGGTCTTCTTCTTCCGAGCATATGGTGTTGAATCACAGTATAATTATCTCCCCGTATGGGGGTTTGTTTTCCGTTTCTATCTCCATCGTGAACTTAATTGATCGGGCTTGATTAGTGAAATGTTCCAGGGAGCCGCCCAGCATCTCTCTTTCATGGGGCCATATTAGGAACGTACATAGGCTACTGCGCATATACCGACAATGTATATATAAGTTTATAACTAAAATATATGGCCGTACTGGTGGCTTAGTGGTAAGAGTGACAGACACGTAATCAGTGGTCGCGGGTTCAAACCCTGGGGTAGGCCGAATGTATGTGAAAAAACGTACAAAAATCAGTCCTACTAAGGACTAACCAGGAATTCACTCACTTGTTCGATATAGTCTTCACTTTCTGTACATATAGGTGTAGCAGACTTAGCAATTAAAGCACAAAATTCGTAATACATACCTCGAATAATGTTGATATCCGGGGCTCTAAGGCCTTGCAAAATGGCCCAATCTCTAAAAAATTGTTGGCATGTGTGCTCACGGTGTGGGAAAGCACAAGGTTAAAACTTACCAAATTCGGTTGGGCAGCTTCAGTTGCTTTAGCGTTGTTTCTGCCAATTTATATTTTTATAGGTTTGGAATATTAAATTAGTTTTGTTAGTTTACCGTATTTTATTTATTTGCGTGTAAGGGAAGCAAGAAGCTAAAGAGACGACGTGACAATCTTTTTTTTTTAATTAATTTATTCCCTCACTTCAAATTCCATCCTGTCTTCTCTCTAGCAATTGTGCTTATTCTTCTTCTGCGCACAAACTATTCTCTTAGCTTTTTGGAGGTCTCCCTGATACTCCAGACTTTTACAGTTTATCATCTACCTCTGCTTTTCTTAATCTTCAGATATAATATTTTTCTTCTTTGAATCACAGAGTGTCCTGGAGTCTTGGCTAGTAAGGGTGTTTGGAATATTCATTCCTTTGTTACTTTCACCCATACAGGCAACGGGACAGTTGCTTTTTCCAAATAAATTTATTCTTACACTTCAAATGCCATTTTGTTTTCTCTATACCAATTGTGCTTATTCTTCTTCTACTCACGGGAAGTTAGTTTTATTTACTTTCTTGGGACTGTGAGGGCAAGCTATCTTCTTAGCTTTTGGAGGTCTAAGTGGTAGTCCATACGGGGTCTCATCTATTGCTGATTTTGTCAATCTTCAGATATTCACATGCAGTGTTTTGGTTAATAGTAAGAGTGTTTGAAATATTCATTCTTTTGTTACTTTGATTTACACACGCAAGCAACGGGATAGTGGTTTCGTCCTTAATAAATTTATTAGCTTACTTCAATCACTCTCCCTACCAATTTTACTTATTCTTCCTCTAAGTACGTAGATTTAACCTGTATTTTACTGACTCTCTTGGAATAGAGATAATCAACTAACCTCTTAAATTTTTAGACCTTTCGGTTTCCCATTTAGTGCTACGTTTGTCAATCTTCCAATATTCATATCCTTCTTCTTTGTTGTTCCAATCATACAGTGTCTTGGACGCTAGTTTGATTTGTTGAAGTATTCTCCGTTACCTTGCAAACAGGACAGTGGTTCTTCGCTTACATCAAATACCCTTTAACGTTCTTCTTACCAATGCTACTTCTTCTTTTTTTCGAATACGCCAAGTTAATCCTAGATTTTACTGACTATTTTCTAACTATAAAGCTAACTACCCTTATAGCCTGTTAGGGGCCTTCCTCGTAGTCTAGACTTTTCTGGTTTCTCATCTATTGCTGCTTCCATTAAAGTTTCAATATTCATCAAATTCCTCTTTGTTGTAGACTTGAAATAATCTTCGTTTTGCTGCTTGAATTTGGAATGGAGGCAACAAGATAGCCCTTTTTACCCTGACAAAGGGATTCGTTTTTTTCAAATACCCATAGCAGCTATGCTTCTTCTTCTTCTAAATACGTAAATCTAGCCTGCGCGTTAGTGGTGTTTTTGAGACAGGGATGCCCAGCTACTCTCTTAGCTCTTTAGAGGCGTCCGTAGTAGTCTGGAATCATCTAATTTCTCATTTATTGCTGCTTTTCTTAAGTCTTGCGATATTCATATTCTTTTTCGTAATTTCAATTATACAGTGTATAGATGTTAGTTAGTTTGTTTGAAATATTCAGTATCTTGTGGGTTTGGTTCATACGCAAAGGCAACGAGACAGTAGCTTTCCCCTAATAAATGCATTCTCTTACCTCAAATGCCTCTTAACCTTCTTCTCAGCAATTGTGCTGTTTCTTCTTCTTTTTCTACGTACGTGACCTTAGCTCGCGTTTTACTGACTTTATTATCCTCGTAGCCTTTTAAGCTTCCTCTGGCAGTTAAGGCTTTTCCGGTCTCCCTTAATGCTGCTTTTGTCAATTTTTCGATATTGATACCTTTTTACTTGAATGCTAATTAGATTTGGAAGATTCCTTGTTATGTTGGTACATAGAGACAACAAGACAGCCTCTTTTCCCCTGATAAGTGTATTCGATCACTTCAAATTCCCTAGGAGCTGTGCTGGTTCTTTCTTTGAATACGGAAATGTATCCTACGTTTTGCTGGCTTTCTTGTAACTAGGATGGTCAGCTACTCCCTTAGCTTTCTAGAGGCCTTCCTGGTAGTCTGGACTCTTCCAGTTTCCCATCCACTATGCTTTTGATAGTCTTGCAATATCTATTTTCTTTTTTGACGTCTCCATCATTCAGTGTCTTAGATGCTAGTTTAATTGTTTAAAATATTCATCACTTCGTATGTTTGGTTCATACATAGAGACAACGGAACAGTCGTTTCCCCCTAATAAGTGCATTTTCACACCTCAAATACGCCTTACCTTCTTCCCAGTAATTGTGTTCTTCCTCCTCTATATAATTGACGTTAGCTTCTTTATTTTTTACATAATTGACGTTAGCTGGCATTTTGATGACTTTTTTTAGACAGAAATGACTAATTAGGTAATTACCCTTTTTAAAATTTTCTCTGGTAGTCTAGGCTCTTCCAGTTTTCAATCTACTGCTAGTTTTGTCAATATTTCATATTCATACCCTTTTTGTTTATTGTCCCAATCACACAATATCGAGGATAATACTTAGATTGTTTGAAGATTCTTTGTATTGTTATTTAATTTATACGTAGAGGGGACAGTCGTTTTTTTCCCTAATAAATTGTTTCACCTTAAATACCCGTACGTCTATTTCCTGCCAATGACACTTCTTTTTCTTTTATTTACGTAAATTTAGCGTGCATTTTACTGAATTTCTGGGCTAGCGATGGCCAACACCCTCTTAGCTTTTTTAAGGTAGAACTGGTAGTCTAGACCGTTTTGGTTTGAAGTCTTTACTGGTTTTGTCGATCTTCCGATATCCGCATTCTTTTTCCTTGTCATCCCAATCATACAGCGTATTCAATGTCACTTTCTTCTCTTATATAATCATGTCTACCCTTTCTTGAAGAGGTCTTAGATCTTTCAACCCAGCATTGGGCAAACACACGAGTTACATTCTTTGCTTGGACGATGTTTCAAATATTTGATAGTTTGTGTAACATCTGCGAAAGTTTATGAAGTGATGATGGCTTTTGTCACTTAGTTGACTGTTCTCTAAAAGATTATCATTACCATAGTTAATTGCGAATGCCTGTTCTACTATTTAATTTCCATTATTTCTTGCATAAAGTTGAAAGTCCGTTTTACATAGAAACATATATGGCTACATTATAAGCTCCATATGGAGTCTTGAGTAATTGTCATCTGCGTAGAACGCAATACTTAAATGAGTTACTCGATTCATAACCAAGCTGAAGAATACTGAACGAAAACTATCATCTATTTATTTCTCTATGTCGGTCACGTGGTGCAGTCTTATCCCTCCAAATGCTTTTCTCTCGTCACAAAATAGAAGATGGCTGAAGCATTAAATTTCATACCTTATCATGAAATCTTATGGAATATGCATACACAGATTGGTGGTGGATGAGCTAGAATACAAGCTTTGTATGCATTAGACAGAAATAGACTAATATGTGATTGGCATCTAGTATGAGCACAATTCAGGTGTTTTGTTTTTAGAAAACACTGAATTCCATAATACCAGATCTTAAGTCATATATGTGTATCTCTGTCTAACTCATACAAAGCCCATAAACTATATTCTAGAACATTTTACTGCCTATGTTCGCATTATCCACTAGCAATCTGTATAGTATCTCTTTTAGATGTCTTCTCCCTACAACATTTTTGCTCTTTGCTCTTGTACACCAATTTTTATATGATTTGGTTAGTTACACCAATAACCTGCTTTAGTATTGAGCCAAGCAAAGTAAATGAGTTATTATTAATCTAGCTTTTTCAAGTAATTTAACATGCTATCTCTATATGTTCAAACTTCTGTTTCCCCATAAAATAGACAATCCCGTAAACTGAGCGGAAACCAATTAGACTGCAAAACTAGTTTACAATATGTAACAATTACGGTAAACGGGTACCACTCTCAGCACTAATATGGTATCATTAGGTCAAGTTTCAATACACAGTTTTTACAAGCCAGGAGCTTTATGCAAGCGTTATGTTTTGCACTTATGCAAATGGTTTCGAATAACAAAACGCGACACCATTTAATTGTATATAAAGCTCTGTACCTTATTTGATTTTTTAATATACATTTGAACTCTGAAGTAGGTATATTCATTTGTGAACAAAGGCTAAAAATGTCTTAAGGGGTCATTAAGTTTGGCTACTCCATTCTCTCTTATCCTACAACTCTTCACCCCTTCACAAAGTGTAAACCGAGTGTGAGTCGAACAACCGTGACGAACGGATGTGATAGTTAATCGCAGCGACAACGTGCGTGCCAGTGCTTTTGAACTATATCACTAAAAACAGCATTCAACAAAAACCTTGTGAAATTAAATCTCTTTAATAATAATAAATTACTTATTGGGCCTATCGGAAGGCCCAGTACACAATGAATAACAAACGTGATAGCAGTAACCTTTCTCCTCCGCCTATCTCGGACACCGCTAAAAGGTATTTATTTGATCCACACACACTTATTACAGCCAACAGATACCACATACTAGATAAAACTAACAATAAACCCAATCAAGTAACCGAGCGTAAAAAGGACGAGCAAATGGATATTAACCCAGATGAACAAGCCAAAACAGTAGAACAACCGTCAACCTCTAAATTAAAGATACCCCCAATATACTTGCACGAAGCAGGTAATTACACGGAAGTATTAAACGACATAAAAGCTATAACCTTAAGCGAATTTACAACAAACACAAAAGGAAAATTCTTACGCGTCAACACGAGCACAATTGAGGACTACAGAAGACTAACAAAATATTACGATGAACAGACTGTCAAATACCACACATTTAAAGATCCAGAAAATGACAAAAATAAATTATCAGTCATGATAAGAAATATACCCCATTCTCTGACAGAAGCTGAAATTAAAAGCGAGCTACTAGAATTAAAGTTCCCAGTAACTAAAGTAACCAGATTGTATAATAAACAAAGGATGCCTATACCAATCTGTGCAGTCGACCTACAAAAAACTGATAAAGCTAGCGAAATCTTTCAACTGGAAAAGCTGAACTACTGCATTGTACACGTCGAGCGACGACGACAGAATCCCGATATAGTCCAATGCAAACGCTGTCAACGTCTTGGCCACAGTAAAAACTACTGTCACCTGGAGCCTAGGTGCGTTAAGTGTACAGGATCGCATCTATATACAAATTGTCCCAAAAAGCCAGATCAACCTCCCCAATGTGTTAATTGTGGAGAGAACCACCCGGCGAACTATAGGGGATGCAGCCTTTATAGAAAAATAGCTAATCAATACAACTTATATCCACAACAACAGCAACCCCAGACAGCCCAAAAATCTAACCCTACAAATCAAAATCAAACATATGCCCGTAATAGCTACAACACAGCGAATAGGACATACAGAGAAGCATTAAATATTAACCAAAATGAACCAACCAATACAGAAGGTGAAACAACAAACCTACTAGAAACCATCCTGAAACAAATAATCAACCTACTTATTCCTCATATAAAACCACTACTCATACAATTACTGCCAACCCTGCTCCCAAATGGCGTATAACAAGCATATAATTAATAACATAACAGTTGCCAACTGGAACGCCGATGGCATAAAAACTAAACGTTCCACATTTATCGAATTCCTAGGTAGACATCAAATAGACGTGGCATGTATAACAGAAACCCACCTGATTCATAGCGAAACCCTAAAAATACCAGGCTACGTCATATACAGGCGAGATAGAGAAGGAGTAATAGCCTCGGGTGGAGTTGCAATCTTAATTAAAAAACAAATCATCCATCACGAAAAACAAAAACTGGAATTAAGCAGTCTAGAAACAGTAGCAATTGAAGTAAAACTTCAAGACACATTCATAAACATCACAGCAGCTTATAAACAACCTAACAAGAAACTACAAGAACATGATCTTGCGCACTTATTTGACAGCAACCAACCTACCATGGTAGTGGGTGATCTCAACTGCAAGAACAAAATATGGGGATGCCGAGCAAATAACCCTGATGGAGTAAAATTACACAACTATTTATCAACACACTCAATACAAATCTCCGCCCCCACCGAATTCACGCACTACCCATACAGAACCGATCACCAACCGGACATACTCGATGTAGTGCTTTACAAAAATGTTCGCCACCCAATATATCAAAACGTAGTTCCCGAGTTGGATTCGGACCACACACCAGTCTTGATAAACTTTTACAGTAGTCCACAAATTAAACAAGCAACGCCAAAACTAATCAAGGGAATAGTAAATTGGGAACTATTTAGTGATAACCTCAATAACAACATCAAAAATCCATGGAACCTACAAACTACAGAAGCAATAGATAGTGCCCTAGAAAATTACACTGAAGCCATTAAACTTAGCGTTCAACAAGCCACAACAATAAGCAAGACAAGAAAACCACAGTATTACATTCCACCACCTGTTGAGGTTATGAACCTAATTAAGGTTAAAAATAGGACAAGACGACTATGGCAAAGACTCAGAACTCCACAGCTGAGAGCTCAGCTCAATAACCTAACGCATCGCATTAAAAAAGATTTAGATGCTATAAGAATAAGCTCATATCAGCAATATATTAAAGAACTCCAGCCAAGGGATCACTCCATGTGGCAGGCAACAAACAGAATACTAAGACAACGACCTACAATTCCCCCTCTTAAACATAATGGAAGTACATACGAAACAGACCAAGAAAGGAGTAACTTGATAGCTGATACTCTAGAAAAGACCTTTAAACCGTCAACAGAAAATACCCAACAAGACTTTATAAAAGAAGTATGTAAATACGTATCTAGCCAAGTACCTAAGGAATCTTGCCAAATCCAATCCACATCACCCAGAGAAATTAAAGCCATAATAGACAAATTGCCACTAAGAAAATCACCAGGTCCAGACGAAATCCCTAACGTTGTACTCAAAAACTTAACAAGCAAAGCACTGGCATATCTTGCAACTATCTTTAACACCTGCTTAAGACAAGGGCACTTCCCCGACGATTGGAAATTCTCACATATACTACCATTTAACAAACCAGGGAAGGATAAAACCAATCCGCAGAATTACAGACCAATCAGTTTATTACCCACCCTGTCAAAAGTACTAGAAAAAATCATACACAAAAGACTGAATAATTATGTAACCAACCAAGATATTATACCTAGAGTGCAATTTGGGTTCAGAACCAAACATTCAACCATCCACCAACTTCTAAGGATCACCGAAATAATAGAAAGGGGATATGAAGAAAAGCTATACACAACAATAGCCTTCCTGGACCTAACAAGAGCATTCGATGGAGTATGGATAGAAGGACTACTTTATAAGCTAATCAAGCTAAAAACACCCAATTATCTAATAAAAATCATATCATCCTACCTACATGGAAGAACATTCGCAGTAAGGTTAAACTCATCGCTTTCAACAACCAAGGATATAAAGGCTGGAGTCCCTCAAGGAAGTGTACTGGGCCCACTGCTATTCAATATATATGTTCATGACATCCCAATCCAAGGTCAAGCGTATACTGCAATGTTCGCAGATGACACTGCGATCATTACACAACACCGCGAACTATCATTATCAACTGCACGGTTGCAACAATCCCTAGATATAACATGCGACTGGTTTCATAAATGGCGAATACAGGTCAATCCAACAAAATGCGAAGACAAAATCTTCACTCTCAGGCGGTTTAGCAATCCCGGTAACTTAGTGATCAACCAAAACCCAGTTACATGGAATCCAAAAGACTCGGCAATCAAGTATCTAGGTGTATATCTAGACGCGAGACTAACATGGGGTTTCCATCTGGACAAAAAGCTGAACCAGTTTCATGCGAGACTTGCGTTACTTTACCCACTAATAAACAAAAAGTCAGCGTTGCAAATAGAATGTACCAAAACTATCTACATAGCAATACTTCGACCAATAATGACGTATGCATGTCAAATATGGGGCAACACTGCTAAAACTAACATGAACAAATTACAAACACAACAGAATAAAGTTCTCAGGATAGCCACCAAAGCTCCTTGGTTTGTAAGGAACAAGCAAATTCACAAGGAATTAAATATTCCAACAATACAGAAATTCATAAAAACAACAAGTAAAAAGTTCTTTAAAAACATAAACCAGTGTAACAGTGCGGCCTACTACAACCTAGGAAAAAAGAACACTCACACACGTCTCAAAAGAAAGTTAACACAAGACATAGTATTAACGTCAGACTCTAGCGCCAGCGACAGTGAACTAAATTAAATAGTGACAGTCATAGTACTAATGTTGGACTCTAGCGCCAGTGACAGTGAACTAAATTAAATAGTGCTAGTCAACCCGTAGGAAGGTTTTAAATATCTCTTCACCAAACGCAAGAACTACAGAGGAACCCACAGGACGACCTCATTAAAGACATTAAAGACAAAAATTATAAAACACATTACCATGTATAGCAAATAAATTGCTGATCTGGTTATATCTATAATTAAAAAAAAAAAAAAAAAAAAAAAACTGCTATATTAAATTGTTCTGTATCCAAAAAATTCAACTTGAATAGTGTATTATCAAGATGCGTCAAAACGTCTAAAAAGCACGTTTTTCAGCATTTATTAACTACCGAAAATTTTATTGTGCTACCATAACACTTAGCGTCATTCATAATACAATAATTGTAACCCTGCTAAGCGTGCCATCACTGACAGGTGATTAAAAACTGGCTAAGAAGTAATTGCAGAGGTTGTAGACGCTGTAGGAGTGCATTTGGAGCGCATTTGGTATTTTAAAACTACTACATTAAATTTTTCTGCATCCAAATCATTCAAGTGCAATAGTATACTATTAAGGTGCGTTAAAACGTCTGAAAATCACGTTTTTCAATAAATATTAACAACATCAAATTTTATTGCACTATGATAATACCTAGTGTCGACCATAATATAATAATTGTAACCCTGCTAAGCGTGCCATCACCAACAGGTGATAAATAAGTGGTTTAGAATTTATTGCAGAGGTTGTAAACGCTGTAGGAGTGCATTTAGAGCTTATTTCACCATATAAAACTGCTATATTAAATTTTTCTGCATCAAAGTAATTGAAGTTCAATAGTTTAGTATTAAGGTGCGTCAAAACGTCTAAAATGCACGTTTTTCAGCATTTATTAACTACCGAAAATTTTATTGTACTACCATTACACCTAGTGTCGATCATAATATAATAATTGTAACCCTGCTAAGCGTGCCATCACTGACAGGTGATCAAAAACTGGCTAGGAATTAATTGCAGAGGTTGTAGTTGCTGTAGGAGTGCATTTGAAGCGTATTTGGCCTTTTAAAATTGCTATATTAAATTTTTCTGCATCCAAAACATTCAAGTTCAATAGTATACTATTAAGGTGCGTTAAAACGTCTGAAAAGCACGTTTTTCGGTAAATATTAATTACATAAAATTTTATTGCATTATGATAATACCTAGTGTCGACCATAATATAATAATTGTAACCCTGCTAAGCATGCCATCACCAACAGGTGATAAATAAGTGGCTTAGAATTTATTGCAGAGGTTGTAAACGCTGTAGGAGTGCATTTAAAGCTTATTTCGCCATATAAAACTGCTATATTAAATTTTTCTGCATCAAAGTTATTCAAGTTCAATAGTTTAGTATTAAGGTGCGTCAAAACGTCTAAAAAGCACGTTTTTCAGCATTTATTAAGTACCGAAAATTTTATTGTACTACCATTACACCTAGTGTCGATCATAATATAATAATTGTAACCCTGCTAAGCGTGCCATCACTGACAGGTGATCAAAAACTGGCTAAGAATTAATTGCAGAGGTTGTAGATGCTGTAGGAGTGCATTTTTAGCGTATTTGGCCTTTTAAAACTGCTATATAAAATTTTTTCTGCATCCAAAACATTCAAGTTCAATAGTATACTATTAAGGTGCGTTAAAACGTCTGAAATGCACTTTTTTCAGGAAATATTAATTACATAAAATTTTATTGCACTATGACAATACCTAGTGTCGACCAGAATATAATAATTGTAACCCTGCTAAGCGTGCTATCACCAACAGGTGATAAATAAGTGGCTTAGAATTTATTGCAGAGGTTGTAAACGCTGTAGGAGTGCATTTAGAACTTATTTCGCCGTATAAAACTACTATATTAAATTTTTCTGCATCAAAGTAATTCAAGTTCAATAGTTTAGTATTAAGGTGCGTCAAAACGTCTAAAAAGCACGTTTTTCAGCATTTATTAAGTACCGAAAATTTTATTGTACTACCATTACACCTAGTGTCGATCATAATATAATAATTGTAACCTTGCTAAGCGTGCCATCACTGACAGGTGATCAAAAACTGGCTAAGAATTAATTGCAGAGGTTGTAGATGCTGTAGGAGTGCATTTTTAGCGTATTTGGCCTTTTAAAACTGCTATATAAAATTTTTTCTGCATCCAAAACATTCAAGTTCAATAGTATACTATTAAGGTGCGTTAAAACGTCTGAAATGCACGTTTTTCAGGAAATATTAATTACATAAAATTTTATTGCACTATGACAATACCTAGTGTCGACCAGAATATAATAATTGTAACCCTGCTAAGCGTGCTATCACCAACAGGTGATAAATAAGTGGCTTAGAATTTATTGCAGAGGTTGTAAACGCTGTAGGAGTGCAGTTAGAACTTATTTCGCCGTATAAAACTACTATATTAAATTTTTCTGCATCAAAGTAACTCAAGTTCAATAGTTTAGTATTAAGGTGCGTCAAAACGTCTAAAAAGCACGTTTTTCAGCATTTATTAAGTACCGAAAATTTTATTGTACTACCATTACACCTAGTGTCGATCATAATATAATAATTGTAACCTTGCTAAGCGTGCCATCACTGACAGGTGATCAAAAACTGGCTAAGAATTAATTGCAGAGGTTGTAGATGCTGTAGGAGTGCATTTTTAGCGTATTTGGCCTTTTAAAACTGCTATATAAAATTTTTTCTGCATCCAAAACATTCAAGTTCAATAGTATACTATTAAGGTGCGTTAAAACGTCTGAAATGCACGTTTTTCAGGAAATATTAATTACATAAAATTTTATTGCACTATGACAATACCTAGTGTCGACCATAATATAATAATTGTAACCCTGCTAAGCGTGCCATCACCAACAGGTGATAAATAAGTGGCTTAGAATTTATTGCAGACGTTGTAAACGCTGTAGGAGTGCATTTAGAGCTTATTTCGCCATATAAAACTGCTATATTAAATTTTTCTGCACAAAGTAAGTCAATTTCAATAGTTTAGTATTAACGTGCGTCAAAACGTCTAAAAAGCACGTTTTTCAGCATTTATTAACTACCGAAAATTTTATTGTACTACCATTACACCTAGTGTCGATCATAATATAATAATTGTAACCCTGCTAAGCGTGCCATCACTGACAGGTGATCAAAAACTGGCTAAGAATTAATTGCAGAGGTTGTAGATGCTGTAGGAGTGCATTTGGAGCGTATTTGGCCTTTTAAAACTGCTATATTAAATTTTTCTGCATCCAAAACAGTCAAGTTCAATAGCATACTATTAAGGTGCGTTAAAACGTCTGAAATGCACGTTTTTCAGTAAATATTTATTACATAAAATTTTATTGCACTATGAAAATACCTAGTGTCGACCATAATATAATAATAGTACCCCTGCTAAGCGTGCTATCACCAACAGGTGATAAATAAGTGGCTTAAAATTTATTGCAGAGGTTGTAAACGCTGTAGGAGTGCATTTAGAGCTTATTTCGTCATATAAAACTGCTATATTAAATTTTTCTGCATAAAAGTAATTTAAGTTCAATAGTTTAGTATTAAGGTGCGTCAAAACGTCTAAAAAGCACGTTTTTCAGCATTTATTAACCACCGAAAATTTTATTGTACTACCATAACACCTAGTGTCGATCATGATATAATAATTGTAACCCTGCTAAGCGTGCCATCACTGACAGGTGATCAAAAACTGGCTAGGAATTAATTGCAGAGGTTGTAGACGCTGTAGGAGTGCATTTGGAGCGTATTTGGCCTTTTAAAACTGCTATATTAAATTTTTCTGCATCCAAAACATTCAAGTTCAATAGTATACTATTGAGGTGCGTTAAAACTTCTGAAATGCACGTTTTTCAGTAAATATTAATTACATAAAATTTTATTGCACTATGATAATACCTAGTGTCGATCATAATATAATAGTTGTAACCCTGCTAAGCGTGCCATCACCAACAGGTGATAAATAAGTGGCTTAGAATTTATTGCAGAGGTTGTAAACGCTGTAGGAGTGCATTTAGAGCTTATGTCGACATATAAAACTGCTATATTAAATTTTTCTGCATCAAAGTAATTCAAGTTCAATAGTTTAGTATTAAGGTGCGTCAAAACGTCTAAAAAGCACGTTTTTCAGCATTTATTAACCCCTGAAAATTTTATTGTAGTACCACAACACCTAGTGTCGATCATAATATAATAATTGTAACCTTGCTAAGCGTGCCATCACTGACAAGTGATCAATAACTGGCTAAGAATTAATTGCAGAGGTTGTAAATGCTGTAGAAGTGCATTTGGAACGTATTTAGCCTTATAAAACTGTTATATTAAATTGTTCTGCATCCAAAAAATTCAACTTGAATAGTGTATTATCAAAATGCGTCAAAACGTCTAAAAAGCACGTTTTTCAGCATTTATTAACTCCCGACAATTTTATTGTAGTACCACAACAACTAGTGTCGATCATAATACAATAATTGTAACCCTGCTAAGCGTGCCATCACTGACAGGTGATCAATAACTGGCTAAGAATTAATTGCAGAGGATGTAGACGCTGCAAGAGTGCATTTGGAGCGTATTTAGCCTTATAAATCTGCTATATTAAATTGTTCTGCATCCAAAATATTCAAGTTTAATAGTTTATTATTAGGGTTCGTTAAAACGTCTGAAAATCACGGTTTTCAATAAATATTAATTACAGATAATTTTATTGTACTATTACAATACCTAGTGTCGATCAAAATATAATAATTTTATCAATGATAAGCCTGGCAACACTAACAGGTGCTCAACAACTGGCTTAGAATTGATTGCAGAGGTTGTAAGAGTGCATTAATTTTGAGCTTATTTAGCAATATAAAACTGCTGTTAAATTTTTCTGCATCCAAAAAATTCAAATTCAATAGTTTAGTATTAAGCTACGTTAAAATGTTTGTAATGCATGTTTTTCAGTAAATATTAACTACAGAAAATTTTATTGCACACGATAATACCTAGTGACGATCATAATATAATAATTGTAACCCTGCTAAGCGTGCCATCACTGACAGGTGATAAATAAGTGACTTAGAATTGATTGCAGAGGTTGTAAACGCTGTAGGAGTGCATTTAGAGCTTATTTCGCCATATAAAACTGCTATATTACACCTAGTGTCGATCATAATATAATAATTGTAACCCTGCTAAGCGTGCCATAACTGACAGGTGATCAAAAACTGGCTAGGAATTAATTGCAGAGGTTGTAGAAGCTGTAGGAGTGCATTTGGAGCGTATTTGGCCTTTTAAAACTGCTATATTAAATTTTTCTGCATCCAAAACATTCAAGTTCAATAGTATACTATTGAGGTGCGTTAAAACTTCTGAAATGCACGTTTTTCAGTAAATATTAATTACATAAAATTTTATTGCACTATGATAATACCTAGTGTCGATCATAATATAATAGTTGTAACCCTGCTAAGCGTGCCATCACCAACAGGTGATAAATAAGTGGCTTAGAATTTATTGCAGAGGTTGTAAACGCTGTAGGAGTGCATTTAGAGCTTATGTCGACATATAAAACTGCTATATTAAATTTTTCTGCATCAAAGTAATTCAAGTTCAATAGTTTAGTATTAAGGTGCGTCAAAACGCCTAAAATGCACGTTTTTCAGCATTTATTAACTCCCGACAATTTTATTGTAGTACCACAACACCTAGTGTCGATCATAATATAATAATTGTAACCTTGCTAAGCGTGCCATCACTGACAAGTGATCAATAACTGGCTAAGAATTAATTGCAGAGGTTGTAAATGCTGTAGAAGTGCATTTGGAGCGTATTTAGCCTTATAAAAATGCTATATTAAATTGTTCTGCATCCAAAAAATTCAACTTGAATAGTGTATTATCAAAATGCGTCAAAACGTCTAAAAAGCACGTTTTTCAGCATTTATTAAGTCCCGACAATTTTATTGTAGTACCACAACAACTAGTGTCGATCATAATACAATAATTGTAACCCTGCTAAGCGTGCCATCACTGACAGGTGTTCAATAACTGGCTAAGAATTAATTGCAGAGGATGTAGACGCTGCAAGGGTGCATTTGGAGCGTATTTAGGCTTATAAATCTGCTATATTAAATTGTTCTGCATCCAAAATATTCAAGTTTAATAGTTTATTATTAGGGTTCGTTAAAACGTCTGAAAATCACGGTTTTCAATAAATATTAATTACAGATAATTTTATTGTACTATTATAATACCTAGTGTCGATCAAAATATAATAATTTTATCAATGATAAGCCTGGCAACACTAACAGGTGCTCAACAACTGGCTTAGAATTGATTGCAGAGGTTGTAAAAGTGCATTAATTTTGAGCTTATTTAGCAATATAAAACTGCTGTTAAATTTTTCTGCATCCAAAAAATTCAAATTCAATAGTTTAGTATTAAGCTACGTTAAAATGTTTGTAATGCATGTTTTTCAGTAAATATTAACTACAGAAAATTTTATTGCACACGATAATACCTAGTGACGATCATAATATAATAATTGTAACCCTACTAAGCGTGCCATCACTAACAGGTGATCAATAACTGGCTGAGAATTGATTGCAGAGGTTGTAAACGCTGTAGGAGTGCATTTGGAGCTTATTTATAAATACAAAACTGCTATATTAAATTTTTCTGCATCCAAAAAATTCAAGTTCAATAGTTTAGTATTAAAGTGCGTTAAAACGTCTGAAATGCACGTTTTTCAGTAAATATTAACTACAGAAAATATTATTGCACTACGATAATACCTAGTGTCGATCATAATATAATAATTGTAAGCTTTGCTAAGCGTGCCATCACTAACAGGTGCTCAAAAACTGACTTAGAATTGATTGCACAGGTTGTAAACGCTGTTGGGGTGCATTTGGAGCTTATCTATTTAGCCATGTAGGGCTACTATATTAAATTTTTCTGCATCCAAAACATTCAAGTTCAATAGTTTAGTATTAAAGTGAGTTGAAACGCCTGAAAAGCACGTTTTTCAGTAAATATTAATTACAGAAAATTTTATTGTACTATTATAATACCTAGTGTCGATCAAAATATAATAATTTTATCAATGATAAGCGTGGCAACACTAACAGGTGCTCAACAACTGACTTAGAATTGATTGCAGACGTTGCAAACGCTGTATGAATGCATTTGGAGCTTAGTTAGCCATATAAAACTGCTATATTAAATTTTTCTGCATCCAAAAAATTCAAATTCAATAGTTTAGTATTAGGGTGCGTTAAAATGTCTGAAATGTACGTTTTTCAGTAAATATTACCTACAGAAAATTTTATTGTACTACGATAATACCTAGTATCGATCATAACATAATAATTGTAGCCCTGCTAAGCGTTCCATCACTAACAGGTGATCAAAAACTGGCTAAGTGATAATTGCAGAGGTTGTAGACGCTGTAGGAGTGCATTTGGAGCGTATTCGGCCTTTTAAAACTGCTATATTAAATTTTTCTGCATCCAAAACATTCAAGTTCAATAGTATACTATTAAGGTGCGTTAAAACGTCTGAAATGCACGTTTTTCAGTAAATATTAATTACATAAAATTTTATTGCACTGCTAAGCTAGCCATCATCAACAGGTGATAAATAAGTGGCTTAGAATTTAGTGCAGAGGTTGTAAACGCTGTAGGAGTGCATTTAGAGCATATTTAGCCATATAAAACTGCTATATTAATTTTTTTTGCGTCAAAGTAATTCAAGTTTATTAGTTTAGTATTAAGGTGCGTCAAGAAGTCCAAAAAGCACGTTTTTCAGCATTTATTAACTACCGAAAATTTTATTGTACTACCATAACACCTAGTGTTGATCATAATATAATAACTGTAACCCTGCTAAGCGTGCCATCACTGATAGGTGATCAATTACTGGCTAAGAATGAAATGCAGAGGTTGTAAACGCTGTAGAAGTGCATTTGGAGCAAATTTGGTGCAAATTTTTCTGCATCCAAAACATTCAAGATCAATAGTACACCATTAAGGTGCGTTAAAACGTCTGAAAATCACGTTTTTCAGCATTTATTAACTCCCGACAATTTTATTGTAGTACCACAACACCTAGTGTCGATCATAATATAATAATTGTAAACTTGCTAAGCGTGCCATCACTGACAGGTGATCAATAACTGGCTAAGAATTAATTGCAGAGCTTGTAAACGCTGTAGAAGTGCATTTGGAGCGTATTTAGCCTTATAAAACTGCTATATTAAATTGTTCTGCATCCAAAAAATTCAAGTTGAATAGTGTATTATCAAGATGCGTCAAAACGTCTAAAAAGCACATTTTTCAGCATTTATTAACTACCGAAAATTTTATTGTACTACCATAACACCTAGTGTCGAGCATAATACAATAATTGTAACTCTGCTAAGCGTGCCATCTCTGACAGGTGATTAAAAACTGGCTAAGAAGTAATTTCAGAGGTTGTAGACGCTGTAGGAGTGCATTTGGAGCGTATTTGGTCCTTTAAAACTGCTATATTAAATTTTTCTGCATCCAAAACATTCAAGTTCAATAGTATACTATTAAGGTGCGTTAGAACGTCTGAAAATCACGTTTTTCAATAAATATTAACTACATCAAATTTTATTGCACTATGATAATACCTAGTGTCGACCATAATATAATAATTGTAACCCTGCTAAGCGTGCCATCACTGACAGGTGATAAATAAGTGAAGAATTTATTGCAGAGGTTGTAAACGCTGTAGGAGTGCATTTAGAGCTTATTTCGCCATATAAAACTGCTATATTACACCTAGTGTCGATCATAATATAATAATTGTAACCCTGCTAAGCGTGCCATCACTGACAGGTGATCAAAAACTTGCTAGGAATTAATTGCAGAGGTTGTAGAAGCTGTAGGAGTGCATTTGGAGCGTATTTGGCCTTTTAAAACTGCTATATTAAATTTTTCTGCATCCAAAACATTCAAGTTCAATAGTATACTATTGAGGTGCGTTAAAACTTCTGAAATGCACGTTTTTCAGTAAATATTAATTACATAAAATTTTATTGCACTATGATAATACCTAGTGTCGATCATAATATAATAGTTGTAACCCTGCTAAGCGTGCCATCACCAACAGGTGATAAATAAGTGGCTTAGAATTTATTGCAGAGGTTGTAAACGCTGTAGGAGTGCATTTAGAGCTTATGTCGACATATAAAACTGCTATATTAAATTTTTCTGCATCAAAGTAATTCAAGTTCAATAGTTTAGTATTAAGGTGCGTCAAAACGTCTAAAAAGCACGTTTTTCAGCATTTATTAACTCCCGACAATTTTATTGTAGTACCACAACACCTAGTGTCGATCATAATATAATAATTGTAACCTTGCTAAGCGTGCCATCACTGACAAGTGATCAATAACTGGCTAAGAATTAATTGCAGAGGTTGTAAATGCTGTAGAAGTGCATTTGGAGCGTATTTAGCCTTATAAAACTGCTATATTAAATTGTTCTGCATCCAAAAAATTCAACTTGAATAGTGTATTATCAAAATGCGTCAAA
Organism: Agriotes lineatus; assembly: GCA_940337035.1. Lineage (NCBI taxonomy): Eukaryota > Metazoa > Arthropoda > Insecta > Coleoptera > Elateridae > Agriotes > Agriotes lineatus. Next base: position 40,713 of record CALNHX010004411.1, read on the forward strand.
ACGTCTAAAAAGCACGTTTTTCAGCATTTTTTAACTCCCGACAATTTTATTGTAGTACCACAACAACTAGTGTCGATCATAATACAATAATTGTAACCCTGCTAAGCGTGCCATCACTGACAGGTGTTCAATAACTGGCTAAGAATTAATTGCAGAGGATGTAGACGCTGCAAGAGTGCATTTGGAGCGTATTTAGGCTTATAAATCTGCTATATTAAATTGTTCTGCATCCAAAATATTCAAGTTTAATAGTTTATTATTAGGGTTCGTTAAAACGTCTGAAAATCACGGTTTTCAATAAATATTAATTACAGATAATTTTATTGTACTATTATAATACCTAGTGTCGATCAAAATATAATAATTTTATCAATGATAAGCCTGGCAACACTAACAGGTGCTCAACAACTGGCTTAGAATTGATTGCAGAGGTTGTAAAAGTGCATTAATTTTGAGCTTATTTAGCAATATAAAACTGCTGTTAAATTTTTCTGCATCCAAAAAATTCAAATTCAATAGTTTAGTATTAAGCTACGTTAAAATGTTTGTAATGCATGTTTTTCAGTAAATATTAACTACAGAAAATTTTATTGCACACGATAATACCTAGTGACGATCATAATATAATAATTGTAACCCTACTAAGCGTGCCATCACTAACAGGTGATCAATAACTGGCTGAGAATTGATTGCAGAGGTTGTAAACGCTGTAGGAGTGCATTTGGAGCTTATTTATAAATACAAAACTGCTATATTAAATTTTTCTGCATCCAAAAAATTCAAGTTCAATAGTTTAGTATTAAAGTGCGTTAAAACGTCTGAAATGCACGTTTTTCAGTAAATATTAACTACAGAAAATATTATTGCAATACGATAATACCTAGTGACGATCATAATATAATAATTGTAAGCTTTGCTAAGCGTGCCATCACTAACAGGTGCTCAAAAACTGACTTAGAATTGATTGCACAGGTTGTAAACGCTGTTGGGGTGCATTTGGAGCTTATCTATTTAGCCATGTAGGGCTACTATATTAAATTTTTCTGCATCCAAAACATTCAAGTTCAATAGTTTAGTATTAAAGTGAGTTGAAACGCCTGAAAAGCACGTTTTTCAGTAAATATTAATTACAGAAAATTTTATTGTACTATTATAATACCTAGTGTCGATCAAAATATAATAATTTTATCAATGATAAGCGTGGCAACACTAACAGGTGCTCAACAACTGACTTAGAATTGATTGCAGACGTTGCAAACGCTGTATGAATGCATTTGGAGCTTAGTTAGCCATATAAAACTGCTATATTAAATTTTTCTGCATCCAAAAAATTCAAATTCAATAGTTTAGTATTAGGGTGCGTTAAAATGTCTGAAATGTACGTTTTTCAGTAAATATTACCTACAGAAAATTTTATTGTACTACGATAATACCTAGTATCGATCATAACATAATAATTGTAGCCCTGCTAAGCGTTCCATCACTAACAGGTGATCAAAAACTGGCTAAGTGATAATTGCAGAGGTTGTAGACGCTGTAGGAGTGCATTTGGAGCGTATTTGGCCTTTTAAAACTGCTATATTAAATTTTTCTGCATCCAAAACATTCAAGTTCAATAGTATACTATTAAGGTGCGTTAAAACGTCTGAAATGCACGTTTTTCAGTAAATATTAATTACATAAAATTTTATTGCACTGCTAAGCTTGCCATCATCAACAGGTGATAAACAAGTGGCTTAGAATTTATTGCAGAGGTTGTAAACGCTGTAGGAGTGCATTTAGAGCTTATTTCGCCATATAAAACTGCTATATTAAATTTTTCTGCATCAAAGTTATTCAAGTTCAATAGTTTAGTATTAAGGTGCGTCAAAACGTCTAAAAAGCACGTTTTTCAGCATTTATTAAGTACCGAAAATTTTATTGTACTACCATTACACCTAGTGTCGATCATAATATAATAATTGTAACCCTGCTAAGCGTGCCATCACTGACAGGTGATCAAAAACTGGCTAAGAATTAATTGCAGAGGTTGTAGATGCTGTAGGAGTGCATTTTTAGCGTATTTGGCCTTTTAAAACTGCTATATAAAATTTTTTCTGCATCCAAAACATTCAAGTTCAATAGTATACTATTAAGGTGCGTTAAAACGTCTGAAATGCACGTTTTTCAGGAAATATTAATTACATAAAATTTTATTGCACTATGACAATACCTAGTGTCGACCAGAATATAATAATTGTAACCCTGCTAAGCGTGCTATCACCAACAGGTGATAAATAAGTGGCTTAGAATTTATTGCAGAGGTTGTAAACGCTGTAGGAGTGCATTTAGAGCGTATTTGGCCTTTTAAAACTGCTATATTAAATTTTTCTGCATCCAAAACATTCAAGATCAATAGTATACTATTAAGGTGCGTTAAAACGTCTGAAATGCACGTTTTTCAGTAAATATTAATTACATAAAATTTTATTGCACTGCTAAGCTTGCCATCATCAACAGGTGATAAACAAGTGGCTTAGAATTTATTGCAGAGGTTGTAAACGCTGTAGGAGTGCATTTAGAGCTTATTTCGCCATATAAAACTGCTATATTAAATTTTTCTGCATCAAAGTTATTCAAGTTCAATAGTTTAGTATTAAGGTGCGTCAAAACGTCTAAAAAGCACGTTTTTCAGCATTTATTAAGTACCGAAAATTTTATTGTACTACCATTACACCTAGTGTCGATCATAATATAATAATTGTAACCCTGCTAAGCGTGCCATCACTGACAGGTGATCAAAAACTGGCTAAGAATTAATTGCAGAGGTTGTAGATGCTGTAGGAGTGCATTTTTAGCGTATTTGGCCTTTTAAAACTGCTATATAAAATTTTTTCTGCATCCAAAACATTCAAGTTCAATAGTATACTATTAAGGTGCGTTAAAACGTCTGAAATGCACGTTTTTCAGAAAATATTAATTACATAAAATTTTATTGCACTATGACAATACCTAGTGTCGACCATAATATAATAATTGTAACCCTGCTAAGCGTGGCATCACTGACAGATAATCAAAAACTGGCTAAGAATTAATTGCAGACGTTGTAGAAGCTGTAGGAGTGCATTTAGAGCGTATTTGGCCTTTTAAAACTGCTATATTAAATTTTTCTGCATCCAAAACATTCAAGATCAATAGTACACCATTAAGGTGCGTTAAAACGTCTGAAAATCACGTTTTTCAGCATTTATTAACTCCCGACAATTTTATTGTAGTACCACAACACCTAGTGTCGATCATAATATAATAATTGTAACCTTGCTAAGCGTGCCATCACTGACAGGTGATCAATAACTGGCTAAGAATTAATTGCAGAGCTTGTAAACGCTGTAGAAGTGCATTTGGAGCGTATTTAGCCTTATAAAACTGCTATATTAAATTGTTCTGCATCCAAAAAATTCAAGTTGAATAGTGTATTATCAAGATGCGTCAAAACGTCTAAAAAGCACATTTTTCAGCATTTATTAACTACCGAAAATTTTATTGTACTACCATAACACCTAGTGTCGATCATAATACAATAATTGTAACTCTGCTAAGCGTGCCATCACTGACAGGTGATTAAAAACTGGCTAAGAAGTAATTGCAGAGGTTGTAGACGCTGTAGGAGTGCATTTGGAGCGTATTTGGTCCTTTAAAACTGCTATATTAAATTTTTCTGCATCCAAAACATTCAAGTTCAATAGTATACTATTAAGGTGCGTTAAAACGTCTGAAAATCACGTTTTTCAATAAATATTAACTACATCAAATTTTATTGCAATATGATAATACCTAGTGTCGACCATAATATAATAATTGTAACCCTGCTAAGCGTGCCATCACTGACAGGTGATAAATAAGTGACTTAGAATTTATTGCAGAGGTTGTAAACGCTGTAGGAGTGCATTTAGAGCTTATTTCGCCATATAAAACTGCTATATTACACCTAGTGTCGATCATAATATAATAATTGTAACCCTGCTAAGCGTGCCATCACTGACAGGTGATCAAAAACTGGCTAGGAATTAATTGCAGAGGTTGTAGAAGCTGTAGGAGTGCATTTGGAGCGTATTTGGCCTTTTAAAACTGCTATATTAAATTTTTCTGCATCCAAAACATTCAAGTTCATTAGTATACTATTGAGGTGCGTTAAAACTTCTGAAATGCACGTTTTTCAGTAAATATTAATTACATAAAATTTTATTGCACTATGATAATACCTAGTGTCGATCATAATATAATAGTTGTAACCCTGCTAAGCGTGCCATCACCAACAGGTGATAAATAAGTGGCTTAGAATTTATTGCAGAGGTTGTAAACGCTGTAGGAGTGCATTTAGAGCTTATGTCGACATATAAAACTGCTATATTAAATTTTTCTGCATCAAAGTAATTCAAGTTCAATAGTTTAGTATTAAGGTGCGTCAAAACGTCTAAAAAGCACGTTTTTCAGCATTTATTAACTCCCGACAATTTTATTGTAGTACCACAACACCTAGTGTCGATCATAATATAATAATTGTAACCTTGCTAAGCGTGCCATCACTGACAAGTGATCAATAACTGGCTAAGAATTAATTGCAGAGGTTGTAAATGCTGTAGAAGTGCATTTGGAGCGTATTTAGCCTTATAAAAATGCTATATTAAATTGTTCTGCATCCAAAAAATTCAACTTGAATAGTGTATTATCAAAATGCGTCAAAACGTCTAAAAAGCACGTTTTTCAGCATTTATTAAGTCCCGACAATTTTATTGTAGTACCACAACAACTAGTGTCGATCATAATACAATAATTGTAACCCTGCTAAGCGTGCCATCACTGACAGGTGTTCAATAGCTGGCTAAGAATTAATTGCAGAGGATGTAGACGCTGCAAGAGTGCATTTGGAGCGTATTTAGGCTTATAAATCTGCTATATTAAATTGTTCTGCATCCAAAATATTCAAGTTTAATAGTTTATTATTAGGGTTCGTTAAAACGTCTGAAAATCACGGTTTGCAATAAATATTAATTACAGATAATTTTATTGTACTATTATAATACCTAGTGTCGATCAAAATATAATAATTTTATCAATGATAAGCCTGGCAACACTAACAGGTGCTCAACAACTGGCTTAGAATTGATTGCAGAGGTTGTAAAAGTGCATTAATTTTGAGCTTATTTAGCAATATAAAACTGCTGTTAAATTTTTCTGCATCCAAAAAATTCAAATTCAATAGTTTAGTATTACGCTACGTTAAAATGTTTGTAATGCATTTTTTTCAGTAAATATTAACTACAGAAAATTTTATTGCACACGATAATACCTAGTGACGATCATAATATAATAATTGTAACCCTACTAAGCGTGCCATCACTAACAGGTGATCAATAACTGGCTGAGAATTGATTGCAGAGGTTGTAAACGCTGTAGGAGTGCATTTGGAGCTTATTTATAAATACAAAACTGCTATATTACATTTTTCTGCATCCAAAAAATTCAAGTTCAATAGTTTAGTATTAAAGTGCGTTAAAACGTCTGAAATGCACGTTTTTCAGTAAATATTAACTACAGAAAATATTATTGCACTACGATAATACCTAGTGACGATCATAATATAATAATTGTAAGCTTTGCTAAGCGTGCCATCACTAACAGGTGATTAATATCTGGGTTAGAATTGATTGCAGAGGTTGTAGACGCTGTAGGAGTGCATTTGGAGCTTATTTAGAAATACAAAACTGCTATATTAAATTTTTCTGCATCCAAAAAGATCAAGTTCAATAGTTTAGTATTAAAATGAGTTAAAACGACCGAAAAGCACGTTTTTCAGTGAATATTACCTACAGAAAATTTTATTCTACTACTATAATACCTAGTGTCGATCATAATATAATAATTGTAAGCTTTGCTAAGCGTGCCATCACTAACAGGTGCTCAAAAACTGACTTAGAATTGATTGCACAGGTTGTAAACGCTGTTGGGGTGCATTTGGAGCTTATCTATTTAGCCATGTAGGGCTACTATATTAAATTTTTCTGCATCCAAAACATTCAAGTTCAATAGTTTAGTATTAAAGTGAGTTGAAACGCCTGAAAAGCACGTTTTTCAGTAAATATTAATTACAGAAAATTTTATTGTACTATTATAATACCTAGTGTCGATCAAAATATAATAATTTTATCAATGATAAGCGTGGCAACACTAACAGGTGCTCAACAACTGACTTAGAATTGATTCCAGACGTTGCAAACGCTGTATGAATGCATTTGGAGCTTAGTTAGCCATATAAAACTGCTATATTAAATTTTTCTGCATCCAAAAAATTCAAATTCAATAGTTTAGTATTAGGGTGCGTTAAAATGTCTGAAATTTACGTTTTTCAGTAAATATTACCTACAGAAAATTTTATTGTACTACGATAATACCTAGTATCGATCATAACATAATAATTGTAGCCCTGCTAAGCGTTCCATCACTAACAGGTGATCAAAAACTGGCTAAGTGATAATTGCAGTGGTTGTAGACGCTGTAGGAGTGCATTTGGAGCGTATTTGGCCTTTTAAAACTGCTATATTAAATTTTTCTGCATCCAAAACATTCAAGTTCAATAGTATACTATTAAGGTGCGTTAAAACGTCTGAAATGCACGTTTTTCAGTAAATATTAATTACATAAAATTTTATTGCACTGCTAAGCTTGCCATCATCAACAGGTGATAAATAAGTGGCTTAGAATTTATTGCAGAGGTTGTAAACGCTGTAGGAGTGCATTTAGAGCATATTTAGCCATATAAAACTGCTATATTAAATTTTTTTGCGTCAAAGTAATTCAAGTTTATTAGTTTAGTATTAAGGTACGTCAAGAAGTCCAAAAAGCACGTTTTTCAGCATTTATTAACTACCGAAAATTTTATTGTACTACCATAACACCTAGTGTTGATCATAATATAATAACTGTAACCCTGCTAAGCGTGCCATCACTGATAGGTGATCAATTACTGGCTAAGAATGAAATGCAGAGGTTGTAAACGCTGTAGAAGTGCATTTGGAGCAAATTTGGTGCAAATTTTTCTGCATCCAAAACATTCAAGATCAATAGTACACCATTAAGGTGCGTTAAAACGTCTGAAAATCACGTTTTTCAGCATTTATTAACTCCCGACAATTTTATTGTAGTACCACAACACCTAGTGTCGATCATAATATAATAATTGTAACCTTGCTAAGCGTGCCATCACTGACAGGTGATCAATAACTGGCTAAGAATTAATTGCAGAGCTTGTAAACGCTGTAGAAGTGCATTTGGAGCGTATTTAGCCTTATAAAACTGCTATATTAAATTGTTCTGCATCCAAAAAATTCAAGTTGAATAGTGTATTATCAAGATGCGTCAAAACGTCTAAAAAGCACATTTTTCAGCATTTATTAACTACCGAAAATTTTATTGTACTACCATAACACCTAGTGTCGAGCATAATACAATAATTGTAACTCTGCTAAGCGTGCCATCACTGACAGGTGATTAAAAACTGGCTAAGAAGTAATTTCAGAGGTTGTAGACGCTGTAGGAGTGCATTTGGAGCGTATTTGGTCCTTTAAAACTGCTATATTAAATTTTTCTGCATCCAAAACATTCAAGTTCAATAGTATACTATTAAGGTGCGTTAGAACGTCTGAAAATCACGTTTTTCAATAAATATTAACTACATCAAATTTTATTGCACTATGATAATACCTAGTGTCGACCATAATATAATAATTGTAACCCTGCTAAGCGTGCCATCACTGACAGGTGATAAATAAGTGACTTAGAATTTATTGCAGAGGTTGTAAACGCTGTAGGAGTGCATTTAGAGCTTATTTCGCCATATAAAACTGCTATATTACACCTAGTGTCGATCATAATATAATAATTGTAACCCTGCTAAGCGTGCCATCACTGACAGGTGATCAAAAACTGGCTAGGAATTAATTGCAGAGGTTGTAGAAGCTGTAGGAGTGCATTTGGAGCGTATTTGGCCTTTTAAAACTGCTATATTAAATTTTTCTGCATCCAAAACATTCAAGTTCAATAGTATACTATTGAGGTGCGTTAAAACTTCTGAAATGCACGTTTTTCAGTAAATATTAATTACATAAAATTTTATTGCACTATGATAATACCTAGTGTCGATCATAATATAATAGTTGTAACCCTGCTAAGCGTGCCATCACCAACAGGTGATAAATAAGTGGCTTAGAATTTATTGCAGAGGTTGTAAACGCTGTAGGAGTGCATTTAGAGCTTATGTCGACATATAAAACTGCTATATTAAATTTTTCTGCATCAAAGTAATTCAAGTTCAATAGTTTAGTATTAATTTGCGTCAAAACGTCTAAAAAGCACGTTTTTCAGCATTTATTAACTCCCGACAATTTTATTGTAGTACCACAACACCTAGTGTCGATCATAATATAATAATTGTAACCTTGCTAAGCGTGCCATCACTGACAAGTGATCAATAACTGGCTAAGAATTAATTGCAGAGGTTGTAAATGCTGTAGAAGTGCATTTGGAGCGTATTTAGCCTTATAAAACTGCTATATTAAATTGTTCTGCATCCAAAAAATTCAACTTGAATAGTGTATTATCAAAATGCGTCAAAACGTCTAAAAAGCACGTTTTTCAGCATTTATTAACTCCCGACAATTTTATTGTAGTACCACAACAACTAGTGTCGATCATAATACAATAATTGTAACCCTGCTAAGCGTGCCATCACTGACAGGTGTTCAATAACTGGCTAAGAATTAATTGCAGAGGATGTAGACGCTGCAAGAGTGCATTTGGAGCGTATTTAGGCTTATAAATCTGCTATATTAAATTGTTCTGCATCCAAAATATTCAAGTTTAATAGTTTATTATTAGGGTTCGTTAAAACGTCTGAAAATCACGGTTTTCAATAAATATTAATTACAGATAATTTTATTGTACTATTATAATACCTAGTGTCGATCAAAATATAATAATTTTATCAATGATAAGCCTGGCAACACTAACAGGTGCTCAACAACTGGCTTAGAATTGATTGCAGAGGTTGTAAAAGTGCATTAATTTTGAGCTTATTTAGCAATATAAAACTGCTGTTAAATTTTTCTGCATCCAAAAAATTCAAATTCAATAGTTTAGTATTAAGCTACGTTAAAATGTTTGTAATGCATGTTTTTCAGTAAATATTAACTACAGAAAATTTTATTGCACACGATAATACCTAGTGACGATCATAATATAATAATTGTAACCCTACTAAGCGTGCCATCACTAACAGGTGATCAATAACTGGCTGAGAATTGATTGCAGAGGTTGTAAACGCTGTAGGAGTGCATTTGGAGCTTATTTATAAATACAAAACTGCTATATTAAATTTTTCTGCATCCAAAAAATTCAAGTTCAATAGTTTAGTATTAAAGTGCGTTAAAACGTCTGAAATGCACGTTTTTCAGTAAATATTAACTACAGAAAATATTATTGCACTACGATAATACCTAGTGACGATCATAATATAATAATTGTAAGCTTTGCTAAGCGTGCCATCACTAACAGGTGCTCAAAAACTGACTTAGAATTGATTGCACAGGTTGTAAACGCTGTTGGGGTGCATTTGGAGCTTATCTATTTAGCCATGTAGGGCTACTATATTAAATTTTTCTGCATCCAAAACATTCAAGTTCAATAGTTTAGTATTAAAGTGAGTTGAACGCCTGAAAAGCACGTTTTTCAGTAAATATTAATTACAGAAAATTTTATTGTACTATTATAATACCTAGTGTCGATCAAAATATAATAATTTTATCAATGATAAGCGTGGCAACACTAACAGGTGCTCAACAACTGACTTAGAATTGATTGCAGACGTTGCAAACGCTGTATGAATGCATTTGGAGCTTAGTTAGCCATATAAAACTGCTATATTAAATTTTTCTGCATCCAAAAAATTCAAATTCAATAGTTTAGTATTAGGGTGCGTTAAAATGTCTGAAATGTACGTTTTTCAGTAAATATTACCTACAGAAAATTTTATTGTACTACGATAATACCTAGTATCGATCATAACATAATAATTGTAGCCCTGCTAAGCGTTCCATCACTAACAGGTGATCAAAAACTGGCTAAGTGATAATTGCAGAGGTTGTAGACGCTGTAGGAGTGCATTTGGAGCGTATTTGGCCTTTTAAAACTGCTATATTAAATTTTTCTGCATCCAAAACATTCAAGTTCAATAGTATACTATTAAGGTGCGTTAAAACGTCTGAAATGCACGTTTTTCAGTAAATATTAATTACATAAAATTTTATTGCACTGCTAAGCTTGCCATCATCAACAGGTGATAAATAAGTGGCTTAGAATTTATTGCAGAGGTTGTAAACGCTGTAGGAGTGCATTTAGAGCATATTTAGCCATATAAAACTGCTATATTAAATTTTTTTGCGTCAAAGTAATTCAAGTTTATTAGTTTAGTATTAAGGTGCGTCAAGAAGTCCAAAAAGCACGTTTTTCAGCATTTATTAACTACCGAAAATTTTATTGTACTACCATAACACCTAGTGTTGATCATAATATAATAACTGTAACCCTGCTAAGCGTGCCATCACTGATAGGTGATCAATTACTGGCTAAGAATGAAATGCAGAGGTTGTAAACGCTGTAGAAGTGCATTTGGAGCTTATTTAGCTTTATAAAACTGCTATATTAAATTGTTCTGCATCCAAAAAATTCAAGTTTAATAGTTTATTATTAAGGTGCGTTAAAACGTCTGAAAAGCACGTTTTTCAATAAATAATAATTACAAAATTTTTTATTGTACTATTATAATACCTAGTGTCGATCACAATATAATAATTTTATCAATGATAAGCCTGGCAACACTAACAGGTGCTCAACAACTGGCTTAGAATTGATTGCAGAGGTTGTAGACGCTGCAAGAGTGCATTTGGAGTTTATTTAGCCTTATAAAACTGCTATATTAAATTGTTCTGCATCCAAAAAATTGAACTTTAATAGTTTAGTATTAAGATGCGCTAAAACGTCGGAAAAGCATGTTTTTCAGTAAATATTAATTACAGAAAAATTTATGGTACTATTATGACGTATTCGCTACCATCGTCTAAGAAAATGGGAGGGTCAAAATTTGCAGTAAGAACAGATGAATCTCCCGTAAGAGTAAATATACTGGACATGATGAAGCGCAACACTTAAGCGGACGACAAAAGCGGTTTCGCAAAGTTATATATGATTTTGAGACACAAATCTCCGCATGCGTATGACGCGAGTTTTTGATATCTAAAAGAGTTGTATATAATTGTGTTGTTGCTACCGTCGCTGCGAAAGTAGTTTACTAATTCGGGAGGAGGTTGTAAGCGACCGATGCTATCGAAATACAGAACAAATCGATCAGCTTTAACGTAAGCTGTCCAGTGTGCCAGGTCCAACATCATCGTCTAAGTTAGTAACACCACATTCTCGTTGACGAATTTTGTCGGGTAGGGCATCTCGCATAAATATTCCCCTAAAATGGAGAATTTCTAAGTGTTTAACCTACTGTGCAATATCGATGTTCGTCAACGTTCGGCGTGGTAGCTTCAACGGTAGTTTTTTGACTGATACGGTCGTAGATATAGCCCTTTTCCTCGAGCAATGGATTCCATAGCTTTGTTATGCCGGTCCTTTTCCTGGAGATTCTTTTTAGCAGCTTTTGAGTCCCCTACCGCTTTAGCGACTGCTGCAGCACCGCCTCCGAGGGACCCCAATGCTCCTAATGCAGCAAGTATGAGTACAAGCGGCAATATACCTCCTCTCTTGGGAACAGGCACTACTCTAGAACGAATTCGGCGTTTCCTTCACGATTTAAAAACGACAGCGCCTCCAATACGTTTACGCCTACTACACCTTGTACGCTTCCGTTTTCTAGATACTCCCGTACCAAATTTTTGCGCAATACCGACAATAGGTAGTGCACGCCTTCGTTTCCGGGAGACTCTCACACCAACAGTGGGTTGTGTACGCTTCCGTTTTCTAGATACTCCCGTACCAAATTTTTGTGCGGCAATAGGTGGTGTACGTCTTTGTTTCCGGGGTGTTTCCATAACAGCAATGGGTTCTGTACGCTTCCCTTTCCGGGAGACTCCCATGCCGAGTTTGGCTTTCCCTTTCATAATCCCTGTAACAGCAAGAGCTGCTCTTTCCCCAAGAGTAGAGTCTTTTGCTTTAACGCGTTCCCAAGCTTTCTGTGCAAGAACTTTATCCGCCGCGTGACGTGTCGAAAGATTGCTAGATTGTGAGTATGCGATGTCGTGTTGCGTGCAAGCTTCGTCCAGAGGGTTTCTTCCTCGATCACCTCGAGAAAGTCGTTTGTTTAAACGAGTACCAGGTCCGCAAAAGGTGTATCCTGGTATATGTAATTACGAGTGATTTACGAGTTAGAGTGCAGTCAGTTTGTGTGTGTGTGTGCTTCAACAAAAATGGACGTGAATCCAAACGAACCGGTGGCTGGGCCGAGTGGCTTTGGCACTTCAGTTGTTCGATTACAACGGTTCCATTTCAATAATGAAAGTGTTTACCTTTACAGGTATAAAAGAAGGAAAAGCACGCCAAGTCGATGTTCGAGAGAGGTACTAATAAATCTATGTCAGTATTACAAAGGCTCCGGAGGAAACATCACTACCGACAATTTTTTTACGTCACTCCCCTAGGTAAACTGCCTCAGAGAACAAAGGCTCACTTTAGTTGGAACATTGAGAAAAAACAAACTCTACATTCCAAAAGAATTGCTACCATCGAAGAACACGGAAGTAACATCAAGCCGTTTTGCTTTTCGTGATGAAGGAACTTTATGTTCCTATATGCCTAAGAACAAAGCTGTTGTGTTGCTTTCGAGTATGCACACATCTTCAGAAATAGATGACATGGCTAAAGCCTAAAAACCTGAAATCATTCTGTACTATATTTCTAGCAAAGTCGGAGTTGATCAAATGTATCAGATGGTAACGCAATACACGACTAAGAGAGGAACAAATAGTTGGCCACCGGCTTTTTTCTATATCATTTTGAATGTTGCTTGTTTGGCAGCGCACATCATTTATACTGAAAACAGTCTAAAAATTGGCTGTAAAACTGATCGTCGTAGATGATTTCAAAAACAAAATATAGGAAGTGATCTCTATCTACCCTCCATAATAAAAGCAAATAAGGAACCGCCAGTCATGCGGTGTTACTTCATGAAAACAGCCATGGAAAACATTCTTGGCGTAAAAATAGCCACCGTACATAACCCACCACCAGCACCAACCCCCGTCCAAGAACGTGACCAGACCGGGCACATGAAGTTTATTGGTTCCTGCATCATGTGTAACACCGCGGATGAAAAGAGAAAAAAAAATAACGCGCAAGAGATGCTATAAATGCAAGAACCCAGTGTGCGATGAAGACATCAACCCAACTCCTACTGTAGCCAGAAAATGTGTGGAATGAAGATACGACGTGTTTATCCCAAAATCATGCATTACCGTTTACTTTTTTATTTTTACTTACTTTTGAATGCTTTATATGAAACTCACGCATTATATATTAGTTACCTGTTTACTTTTAATTATATACCTACAATATACAACTAAATACTATCCAATTAATTATTTATTAATATAGAAATTAGTTTTGTATTCATATAAACCTAAAGAGTACCGGGGTACTCCATACGGGAGACACAAGGTGCACTTTATAAAATTGTAAAAATAAAATATTTGCTCCCACTATTTCTACTAAAAATAAGTTTTTCATGGGTAAAACTATTTTGTGTGAGATGTCAGGAAAACTCAAAAGAAAACGTTGAATAGAAAAATAGTTATGTGACTGTAACGACGAAATAGTACCCGGGTACTCCGTATGGCATCATAAGGGTTAAACTCAAATAGCTGTGTAGCTATGAGCTAATTTTCATCAATTATGGGTGTTAATGGTTGTGATAGAATTTGTAGTAGACTGATGGGCCTCTGTGGCATGATATATTTTGGATTTTTTCTGGTTTCAATAGCAAAGCTTAAGTGCGAATTTTCATTGATAGGGAAAATATTCAAGCGTAATATTGCATTGAAAGTAGATGTTAGTACCATGAAGCCTTTTTCGGACAATTTTCTTAGTATTTTGTGGGAGATGATATCATAATCCGGCATATTCTTTTTAATAAATATCATGATGTACTACTGTTCTACCCCTCTCTGACTGATTCTATTTAGTGAGATGGCCATCTGATATGGGATATCTAACTGTTTGTTTATTTCTTCCTTTGCTCTGATTTCTGGGATGGTCTAGGCTGGAAGGGTGTGGTTAGACGTTCTGCGAATATCGTAGTTCTTTTGCTGATTGGTTCTCGTGTAGGTGTTAGCATTTTTTCTTCTTAGTGATATATGCTGCTAAGGTTGCTTTAGTTTGCGGGTAGTCTTTCATGGTGTCGTTTTTTTTTGCATCAAATCCCTTTACTTTGCAGACATGTAACCGGTCAGATTTTTTTTGTTAGGATCAGTTGGCTAATATGTACCTAGCTTTATTGTTAAATAACTTAAGTTGTTGTTTCTAACTGGTTTAATAGCTCCCTGCTTTTGACTGTGGTAGTTCTTGAGCTCCAAAGTGTACTCGTGTTTTTAATGTTAAGTCACCTATAACCAGTAAATGCCTTCGTAGTGTTTTGGAGAACTCGTTAAAGTCAGTTTGATTATTATTACCCCTGGTGTAGCAGTACATATCTTAGCTTCTACAATGATACCGTTCGGTATTAGTTAAACTTAATAGATAGGCAACTTAAAGTGCATTAACAGTATAAGGGGTTGCCTACCCTTTTTATAAATCTAAAGCAGACGTAATAGAAGGCTCATGGTTAAATTATTAAAAACAATAAATAACAAAATTTGCTACTTCCTTTTTGGTTGAAAAAGCAAAAGGACGCTTCTCTGTGTAGAAGCGAAGCAAATTAAAAGTCCTAGCTTAAAAAGGATACACGCAGACAATGGTAAGGCTTTATTTACTCAATCCAGCATATTATTAAAACATAATAATTTTTCAGGCAGATAGGATAAATCACACAAACATTTTCTTTCTGAAAAGGGCAGTTATTACTTAACTGGTAGGTAACTAACAAGCTAATACATACAAATCATAATAGAGGGTTTTCCTTTATTCAGCTCTTAGAGACTCCTCGATAGCTACCAGCTCTTAGGCTTTTTCACTAGTTCGCATCTCCTGGTTGATTATATCTTCACCATGGAAGAGGGTATTGATGTGCTCCAAGTTGATAAGGAGAGAAAGGAGAACTTAGTTAGAAACTGCTAACAAGTTAGGAAATCACTCACCAGTCAAAGACCATTTCTTTGGTTAGATGAGGGGTTCTTCTCTGTTGATATTGGAAGATGAAGAGGTCCGAATTCAATGGTTCTCTGCATTAACCGTATGTTAATCCTGAAAGACCAACGTCATAGCTTGAATATAGTTAAATAGGGGCATAAGCCTTAATGATAATCGATAACAGATTAGTTTCAAAGTAAACGAATTGTTACTTACCTAGTGTTGATCCTGAATGGGACTTGAATTGGTTTGCAGCTGTCAAGTTAGTATTTCAATCACTTGTCAAATAACAAGCTTTTGATCATACGGGATTTTTCTTATACTCCCTGGAATGATATCAGCTAAACTAAACACCGATCATTAATTGTGATTAAGGAATTCGAATAAGAAATACGAGGGTATAGAGAGCTCTTTATATTTTCATCTTACTACTCAGAGGTTATTAGTTAAATATGTATAAGAAATCTCCTGGATACTTATAGATTAATTAATGCAGACGTTTAATTAGAACAAATTCTAACTTGTCAGGGTAAATTAGGATTAGTAAGGAATTGCATAACATTTGTCAAAATTAAAAAGGCATAAACCTTAACAAATAACATATAATCAGTGAATTGTAAGAAAGAATACCCAATTATTGTAAACATCTTAAAATTAACACTTTATAATAAAGTTATGGCGCCCATTTCTGTTGATTAATGAACTATTATCTTTATGTGAAAGTGAAGCGAACTAAAAAGCCCACATTGGTTAAACCCTAATAAAAACCGTACATTGAGCTAGTCGGAGACGTGTGAGCCATCCAAGGTAAGTTATAAAAAAGGGGCACACATAAGTGACGACACAACGTGGAGGCTCGAGTAAAAGGGACCATTACAATAAAAAGTTAACGCTTCACTGTTCATAAAGAGTATAGTTCTTGGGCTTAACAATTATCGTTAGGCTACATTATATTCAAACATGCAGTTCATTGATTGCTTTGTAATTACATCAGTATGATAAAAGTAAATTACTTAACCTCAGATGAATTAGACTGGGAGTTGATTACTAGTAACGCAAACCTGGAAGTAAAGGTGAGGGTAAAAATGGCTTTGTTTGTTGATATGACGCAGAGATTTTATTTATACATTTTAGTATAGGACATTTATTCCATGCTAATTTTATTTTTACCTGACTAATTGGTAAAATTTTTTACATCAGTATGATAAAAGTAAATTACTTAACCTCAGATGAATTAGACTGGGAGTTGATTACTAGTAACGCAAACCTGGAAGTAAAGGTGAGGGTAAAAATGGCTTTGTTTGTTGATATGACGCAGAGATTTTATTTATACATTTTAGTATAGGACATTTATTCCATGCTAATTTTATTTTTACCTGACTAATTGGTAAAATTTTTAGTCTTTAACTGTTTGAGTTAATCAATAGAAATTGAACCTAGGGATATTAAGAATTATGGGTCGTTTCGATTAATTACATTGGATTAGTAATGGTTTTAACAAGTACAATATTTGTGGTACTTAGCACTTAGCTTAGTTACGTTGTACGTTTTTCAAATGTCATGAGGAATTTCTTTTGGATTTCAATGAATATTGAAGTCATGATGGTTTGATGAGCTTGAGATTTTTTTATTCAAGTCATTTTGTTGTAATATATGTGTAAAGTACTAAATTGAACTTTCTGTTCTTTACATTTAATTGTTTCATCACAATTAGGTTGAGAGTCTGAGTGAATCACTAGTATGGTAAATGATAATTTCTTTCCATACTCTGGATTTTTCATAAGTAATTTTTCTCATCTGTACTTTTGATCCCTCAGGAGTTCGAGACAATTTTTTTTCATTGGTCGGAGTTGTTTAACTGTGTGTTATTGTTATGCATTGTCAACGCGATAGAAATAATGGTTCCTCTTCTTTAAGCGTGTCTATGTTGCCGTAAACCCGGACCACAGCGTAGAATGGTAGACCTAACCAGTCGAAGCTTGGGTGAGAGAATGTGGTTAAAAATGTGTTTTCCAGAATGTCAGTTTTACTTGATTGAGTTTGCTTGTATCCTATGTGGTGCAGACTTAAAAAGCTTCTGTTCGATATAACAGCAGGTCTATTTCTTTAGAGTGTCCAATGAGGTGCTACATATAGGTTGTATAGCTGTGTCCTATGCGGCGCAGCCTAATAAGACTTCCGTTCGATATAACGGAGGGTCTAATTTTTTTGGTAGTGTCCAATGTGATACTGCATACTTGTAATAAAGCTAATTTATAAGGACTGTATTCCTGAGCTAATTCCAAACTTGTGCAAGGATTTCCTAGAACGTTGCGTTTTTTGGTAGTAGGAAAAATTCGTTGATGACAATGCATAAAAATGATTCATAGTTGGTACTGTAGATAGAATTTTGGAGACAAAGATTCTATTTGACCATGTATATAGTTAGGTTAAAATAGTTAGTTTTTTTTATTGCCAAAAGATAGTATTTCAAAAGGATTAGGTTGTATAACCAAAAGACTTTTCTAACTTGATGTCAGTGAGTTGTGGCATAGCACTCCTCAGCGAAACTGTGTCCTATGAGGTGCGGTTTATTATTTTAAAGAATTCAGCATAGCATGACTGAAGATCTTGAATTTTAGGTAGTGTCCTATGAGGTGCTGTCCTTAATTGTTTATTAAAGTACTTTACTCAAAGTGTAAAGTTAATAATTAGCTGTTAAATGCAAGAGGTTAATAATTGCTTCTGTAGAAAAACAGGCAAAATAAAAAGTAGCTTTATAGAATGGACTATGCCTCCAAAGCTAATTCCTTTTCTTAAAAAGAATTTGCAGAAATGTTTCATATCTGGAAAGGAAATAAATGATGGAATTCTAGATACGTTAGATTTCTTTATGGGCAATTAAGATAAGAAAAGTAACTTGAAATAATTTCAATGGTAAGAGTTAGTGTTCATAACTTAGTTTAAAAGGTAGGATATTAGTGTATATAGATAATGGGTAGTCAATGTTATCAAGAAAGATTGTTTAAAGTAGATGTATTAGCAAATATTAAAAAAGGGGTTTATAATAACTTTAGCCAACTGTCTAAAGAGGAAGATTTCAATATTACTATTATTTCTAGAAGGGGGATAGTGTAGCAGTACATATCTTAGCTTCTACAATGATACCGTTCGGTATTAGTTAAACTTAATAGATAGGCAACTTAAAGTGCATTAACAGTATAAGGGGTTGCCTACCCTTTTTATAAATCTAAAGCAGACGTAACAGAAGGCTCATGGTTAAATTATTAAAAACAATAAATAACAAAATTTGCTACTTCCTTTTTGGTTGAAAAAGCAAAAGGACGCTTCTCTGTGTAGAAGCGAAGCAAATTAAAAGTCCTAGCTTAAAAAGGATACACGCAGACAATAGTAAGGCTTTATTTACTCAATCCAGCATATTATTAAAACATAATAATTTTTCAGGCAGATAGGATAAATCACACAAACATTTTCTTTCTGAAAAGGGCAGTTATTACTTAACTGGTAGGTAACTAACAAGCTAATACATACAAATCATAATAGAGGGTTTTTCTTTATTCAGCTCTTAGAGACTCCTCGATAGCTACCAGCTCTTAGGCTTTTTCACTAGTTCGCATCTCCTGGTTGATTATATCTTCACCATGGAAGAGGGTATTGATGTGCTCCAAGTTGATAAGGAGAGAAAGGAGAACTTAGTTAGAAACTGCTAACAAGTTAGGAAATCACTCACCAGTCAAAGACCATTTCTTTGGTTAGATGAGGGGTTCTTCTCTGTTGATATTGGAAGATGAAGAGGTCCGAATTCAATGGTTCTCTGCATTAACCGTATGTTAATCCTGAAAGAATTAGATATTGTTAATTAGAATTAGACCAACGTCATAGCTTGAATATAGTTAAATAAGGGCATAAGCCTTAATGATAATCGATAACAGATTAGTTTCAAAGTAAAAGAATTGTTACTCACCTAGTGTTGATCCTGAATGGGACTTGAATTGGTTTGCAGCTGTCAAGTTAGTATTTCAATCACTTGTCAAATAACAAGCTTTTGATCATACGGGATTTTTCTTATACTCCCTGGAATGATATCAGCTAAACTAAACACCGATCATTAATTGTGATTAAGGAATTCGAATGAGAAATACGAGGGTATAGAGAGCTCTTTATATTTTCATCTTACTACTCAGAGGTTATTAGTTAAATATGTATAAGAAATCTCCTGGATACTTATAGATTAATTAATGCAGACGTTTAATTAGAACAAATTCTAACTTGTCAGGGTAAATTAGGATTAGGAAGGAATTGCATAACATTTGTCAAAATTAAAAAGGCATAAACCTTAACAAATAACATATAATCAGTGAATTGTAAGAAAGAATACCCAATTATTGTAAACATCTTAAAATTAACACTTTATAATAAAGTTATGGCGCCCATTTCTGTTGATTAATGAACTATTATCTTTATGTGAAAGTGAAGCGAACTAAAAAGCCCACATTGGTTAAACCCTAATAAAAACCGTACATTGAGCTAGTCGGAGACGTGTGAGCCATCCAAGGTAAGTTATAAAAAAGGGGCTCACTGGGCGGGCAATATATTGCAGCTATTGCCATTTTACGTGTGTTTTCTTTTATAGCATTGTTTTTCCCAGGAAAATAAAAAAAATATTAATTTAAATTATTTAGAACTACCAATTATAATTTAAGCTAAAACTGCAACATTATATTCGTCATTGAAAATGTATACAAAAATTCATACTTTCATCATTTTTTTTCACTTTAAGTGACACTTTTATAATGTATTACGAGTAGAAGTAAATCACTAAAGTGATTTAATTTGATTTTAAAACTGACTAATTAAAGCGTTAATATTATTTGTGGGCAAAATAACATTGCACTAACTACATTAGTCACAAAAATAACTATCGGACACACGGCTTGTATTATATTTTCAAACGACGATTACTGTGAATTCCTATGTATAATATGAAGCTATTGTAAAGTATAAAAACCACATTTCTGCGTTGGCGTAAGAAGAAACTATGATAAATGCAGTTGGCGTTGATAAGAAAATACTAAATAAACCGCCCACTTGAGACACGTAGCACTGTGGATTTTGAACCTTTTAGGTTTAATCTTTGAATGATTCTTAATGTACGTAACAATTTTCAGTACACACAATAAATGAAAAACTTGTATACCACAAAGAAAACTAGTTCTCCCTAATAAAGTGGGTGTGACACTTTCCCTTACTATTGCACAATGCATTTAGATAGGTGCATGTGCGAAAAGATTTATAATTTGATACAGAAAAAATGTCCTTTCGGGTAGTGCACCAAATTTAAATTGTTGTAGAGCCTATAACTAACCGTAGCTGTCAGGGTGATCAGGGGCGTAACTTAGTGGGGAAAAGGTGTTAATATAATGATACATTTTCAAATTAAAATTGATGCCATTCCTAAGCACGTTGAAATAAAAATTTACATTTCAGTTTAGCTGCTCAAGTGGTTATTTATATTCACAAAGCACATTTGCTGGTATACTTTCATATGTTATTACTGAAACACTAGTAACTACATTAAATGCCTTGTTAGTCAACGTAAACTTGGGCTTCTATTATGTTAAACGATAATTTTAATATTTCGAAATAACAGATGTCTCAAAAGTCAAGTCCCTCCATGAATGTGGAGACGCATGTCGATTTTTAATTAACAACTACTACTGACAGTTACTGAAAAATGACATTTGCCCATTGTGAATTGAAAAATGTCATGTCTCTCTAAAGTTGTGGCAAGACTTTATAATGATTGCTTGTTCCAAAATTTTCAAATCTAATTTCAAATCCCTGCGAAGGGTGCTTATTCAAAGTTGACCAAAATTTGCTAAATTTGGTTTAAAACGGGTTGCCTCGAGTAAAGCTCGGATGCCCAGGATCCGTTCTACTCAAATGTATAAAACACAGGAATAACACAGTGTATAAGTAAATGGTATAATATGTGTAAGTATATACAAAATAATTCTTAATTTGTGAAAATAGTATGTACGTAAATATTATAAAATAAAATTTCTTTGACGTATTAGTTCGTTGTAGCTCTGACGTACTGGAAGCAAGAGATCTGAAACATACCATATTTGAGTCGGAAAAGATGGCGTTTGTTATTTATAGTTTACGGAGGACAAATTCAATGAAAAAAGGTGTTTGGCCGTGTCTGTGGTGTGTACGGTAAGTGCATAAAGCCTGGTTGGACGTGGTACGCCCTTTGTGAATAAGTTTTGAGCACTCGGAATAATATAAGCTGGACATTTTTACCTTAGCCAAAAGTCCGCCATTGACAGCTCGGATCGCCGGCGAGCGCTGGAAAATTTCAGTTTTGGGGCATCTGTTACA
The DNA here is from genome assembly GCA_940337035.1 of Agriotes lineatus. NCBI lineage: Eukaryota > Metazoa > Arthropoda > Insecta > Coleoptera > Elateridae > Agriotes > Agriotes lineatus. The sequence goes on from CALNHX010004411.1 coordinate 62,472, forward strand.
CCTTTTTAGCTGAATGCGTAATTTGTTTGTATTATTTCTTGTTTACCTCTTTGGTGGCGATTTAATTATTTGTTTTTCCCTTCTAATAGTGTTTTTTCCAGCATTTCTTCTTCAATTTTGTGGTAATTTAATTCGATTTGCATGGAAACCGTATCTTTCTGTTGCTTTAAATAATTTTTTGTTGCTATGGAGATATGGTGAAAATTTGGTCGATGACTTTGGACTAAACCTAATAGATCGATGTGAAAAAATCAATTTAAAATTATTAATATTTATTACTGTCATAAAACTACTCACTTGAGAACTAGGGAACGACCCTCGCTGGAACCAAAATATATTTTGAATGACATAATAACTAAACCGACGTCAGTGATATAAATATGTAGGTAGGTATAGCTCTTTAATTAAACTCTCCTTTGCGACACTTTGCTAAAGCTAACATATCGATCTAGTATGGATAGGAAACAATACCTAATTTATGAATGCAACTATAACTCATTTAAAGGTCAAATGTCAAGTTTGACATTTAAGTGTAAACGTAGTTGCACTCATAAATTAGGAAGTATGCCATAGCCATACTAGATGAAAATGATTTTTGATCATACTTTATAAAGGGCAAACTAACTGATGATGATGATGATTACATTTTTTTATTTAATTAAGCTTGTTCAAAAGTCTTTTTGCCATAACGGCTTCTTAAGAATCGCATACAACACATACAAATTTGAATCGATAAGATTGGTAAATTTTTAGTATTAAAGTTAATTTAAATAAATTGATTTTTTGTTTTTGTTAAAATTTTATTGAAATGAAATAATTAATAAAGTTGTTTTGGTTAAGCATTAAAATAATTTTTGTTTTCTATTTGTTACATAATATAACCAACAGGATCTTTTACAGCATTCAACTGATTTCTTAAATATACTCATTAATAACACATTCAATTTGATAATAAATGCGAAGGAAAGCACCGAAGGGCGCGTATCAATAGTTTTTATAACAATAGACTGATTCATAACATTGAACTGTGAAGTGGAGTCCAGTGCGTATTGACAATTTTTATGATAAATAACTGGGTCATAACATTTCATTGTACTAGCGAAACGGAGTGATGCTGAGTGTCGAAGTATTTTTGGAAAGCTTCGAAGAGCACTTTTCTGGGGTGGAGGGTACCGTATATTTTTGTATTCGTATTGTTAAATTGATGAAAAGGTTTAATTCTGACCGTTGGTCGCCAAAGTTTTCGATCAATACTTTTCTTAATTCGGAGCAGGTGTCGTACCGGTACCCGATGATTATTTCCAAAGCTTGACCCTTTAGTTTGTTTCTAATTAAAGATAAAATAAATTTGTTAATGTAAAGGTTAACATTCTCTGTACAAATATGATTAGGAATAATGTCTGTTGATCTGACGAATTCAGAAAGAGTCGCTTGATTTCTATCATAATTAGGTATTTTATTCAAAAGAGCTGCTGTACAGCTCGAGAAAAAACAACTTGATGTGCATGTGCAACCATGTTAAGCCTGTTAGCATTACTACAGTTAATATTTAGAAATAATGGTCTTACACGACCTAACAGCGATTTTGAGCGATCCCGTGATATGAAAGTTTTATTAAAAATTAATTTTATTTATTTGTTTATGTAAGTAAACAGTATTATTCTAGGGGAAGCCTAGCAGCGTTGGTATAAGAACCCTACCCACAGAACGTAAGTATATTCAGAGATTAAGCATACCTAGTGTATGTACTGAATGGGCACGCTTACCGAGTTCTGTTTGAACTTATAAATAAATATTTAAAACTATGTTAGTATAGTTTAAAGTTTGTTAATTATTTTTAATAATTATTACTTTTCTTTGCCTTACATCCGTTTGAAGCATAAAAATTGATTTTACTTTAAATTATAAATATGCACTTGTATTGTGTTTGACAAACGGCCTGCTGAACTGCTAGGTCCTGTCGTCTTAAAATGGACTGCTATGATGCGCCCTGGACTGCTATGCTGAGTCCTGTTGTTCTCAATTGGACTGGTTCCAATAACTAAGGTGACTTCTAGAGTCAGGGGAAACCAATGACCATGTGGTTCCAATAACCAGGGATTGCAGTAGCTGGGTCGAGGGGCTGTCCTCACGATCGGTCAATGTTTACCCCTGGAGTTGTCCGATGATCCACTGGATGGTAGGTTTTCGAATTGTGGCAAAGAGCTGAACTTCAAGAAAATTACTGGTCGACTCGATGGTTGTAGTTTTCCAGTTTTCCTCCATAAATTCGAACGAATGAGCCAGTTAAATTAAACAGCCGCCGAAACGGCGTATTTTACAATGCATAAATACATTGGAACTATAACACAGGCTTCGCAAGGCAGTCTCTTACTTCTAGCGCGTTAAGCTCTGAACTAGGAACTGAAAATAAAATACAGAACTACTAACGTATATAATATTTATTATTTATTGAGATAAACCTTATCTACGGATGCGCCAGCAGGAGCAACAAAATGAGCTCAAAGTCGTGATGACGTAACTTGAAAGGTTTACGTCAGCTGATTTTGATACCAGCTAACTAAGAAAGCAAAAAATAGCAATTGAAAATAACTACAAAAGTAGAGTAGCTAGGCGGGTTCTGGGACACTTCGATTGGTTTGGAACTTGGCTAAGTGTCACGTGGCGAAGTCATTGGCCTCTGGTTTGAAACTTGGCTAAGTCTAGCGGGGGGTCACGGGTCTAGCCGGGGTCAAGGTCACGGGCCTCACCTAGGTCACGTGCCACTTCCGAGAATTTTTGGGCTAAAAGTCTAATTTTAAAATTTTTACAAGACATCAAAATTTTCTCAGGCTCGACAGGATGTGACTCGTCGTCTAGGAATGTAAACATGTCCATTCTTGCAGCATATTGTTATCAGTAAATAGAACAATGACATTCATTGTTTGAGAAATCTGCACGACATTGGACAATGAAGCCATTGTTGTCTGGAGATTAAAATGTGCAAAGCAGGTAAATAGAACAATGACATCCATCGTTTTACAATCAGCACGATAATTGGACAATGAAGACATTGTTGTCTGGAGATTAAAATGTGCAAAGCTGGTAAATAGAACAATGACATCCATTGTTTTAAAATCAGCACGATAATTGGACAATGAAGCCATTGTTGTCTGGAGGAATTTTTGCTGATCTCCATTATCAGATAAACAGGATGTTATTGTCTGAAGCTTTAGACTTGTCCAGACATGTTTGAGAAATGTGCAAAGCTGTTAAAAATTGAACAAAGGAACCTATTGTTTGAGAAAAATCTGCGCAACCGCTAAATTGAATGGAGCCTTTGTTCAGAAATTTTTGTTGATGTATAAAATTATTACAAATATATTATGCTTCACTGACCAACCTGGAATATTCCTGTAACCAATTTTATAAGCACAATGGTGTAATAAAACAACAATGTAAATATACTTGTATTTTATTTTGTCTAAAACGTACATGTATAAAATTATTACAACTATACATCAGCTAATTATTGTGCTACAGATGTCATCTCTGTTTGGACGATCTCCTCAAAGACAAGTTTCGTGCTGGTCCCACACTTGCCACCCGAGATGATATAGTAGCGACGTTTTCCTAATTGTTGAAGGTCTGCGTCTGTTAGGCAATCGTAGCGTGCTGGTAGAATGAATCTGAAGTTGTCCAATTCTACCGCCACTTTATTGCCGTATTTAGTCGGACACCGATACACATTTATTATTAGATATTTTTCGTCAATCTTCAAATCTCGTACATTTTTCCACTCTTTAACCTCATTTAAGTTGCAAAGTTTTAGGTTGAAATCTGCCATGTTTTTGGAAAGAGCGCGTACAGGAAAATGATAGAAATACTACAGCACATCAGGTTTATATAGCACCGATGAAAATTAAGTGATGAGTCATCACAACGTGGTAATTTAGGCAATATTTTTAGCATCAATCCAGCTATTGTGCTGATTTGAAAATCCAAGCCATTTTACAAATACTTTGTTACGTTTTCATTTTATTACACGTTCAACGAGATGTATGTCTGGATATTTAACTTTTTAAAGCTCAAGATCGTAGAAACATCCTTGAATAGACCAATTGGAAGCATCTTTTATTAAATAGGTAATAGGATTAGTTAATTTAACTTGATCGATTGTGAATATTTCATTAGTCCAGTTGGGCGTATATCCTTTATCGAATATTGTTCGATATTTGCTAATTCGCACAGGATCGCCAACCTTAAATTTTACATTACTTAAATCTGTCATTTTTATATGATTATAGGTTTGATTGAGAATTTTTTTCTCATTACTCTTATTCACATCAACCGGTCTTTTACCAATTGTACTATGTCTTTTATGATTGTAGGTGTGACTGACTTGAGATAATAGAGAAAGCCATTTGTATGAACCTTGCAAACTAAACATCTTCCACATAATAGATTTAAGTGTACGATTTACTCTTTCAACGACACACGCTTTTTTTGAGCTAAATGTTGAGAAATGGTTAATTTTATATTTATTCATTAGTGTTTGAAAATCTTTATTGAAAAACTCTTTACCCTGATCTGTCTGCAAGTTCTTCGAAATTCTACCGCTTTCAGATCGTATTTTTTCAGTTGCACTAGTAACTTCCTTGGAGGTTTTGGTTTTTATAGGCTCTAGCCAAACATATTTTGAAAATACATCTATAATTACTAAAATATATCGATAACCTTTATTTACTTTAGAGTATGGTATCATTTCTACTAAATCGGCTTGATGAAGATCATCCAATCCTTTTACTATTACACGACGCCGTCGAAAATTTGTTCCTGCAGGCTTATGCAACTCGTCTACTATTTGGGCCTTAATCGAACTGTTTATTTTCTTCCGGGTCATTTTGAACCTTTCTAAATGAAACAGTTTCACTAACTGAAGGTTTAGGTGGAGGTTTAGTTAGTTTTAGAGAAAAGTAAAGTTGATCAATTTCAGCCTAAATGTCTGCAATAATTTCATTTGCTATTTCTATATTTGTACTAGCAGAGTTTTCGTGTTCGGAAAGTCCGTAAATAATCTTATTAAGTTCTTTGTTAAGGAGAGTCTTGTTGACAGCATCCTCTTGAAATAGAGGTTGTGCAAGATTGGCTAATCGTTTATGTTGGAGATTAAAATTATCATAGTCATCGTAAAAGTATAGATTTCTGTGCTGAATGTGACGACCGAACTTATCTCTCGACATTGTCGAACTGACTTTATTCAATGATTCCCGACTCTTTTAACTCTTCTATTATACTAACAATTTCATTTCTATGATTTGTGTGACAGGATGCTTGAGAGGCATACAGTAACTTTAATCGATCGACTAACTCGTTCGGATCATCCCAGTAAACATAATCCATGGGTTTATTGCTAACTTGTTTATACATTTGTTGCATACCTTTACCAGAACGCTTTTTGGCTGATGAAGACGAGGGTGATGATGATGATGAGTCAGATTTTATAAATTTCTTGTATTACGTTTGGTTGAAACCTATCTTCTGCACATTTTTATCAAATTTCTATGCGCCGCACCTGTTCTGTTTATGATATTATTATAATTTGTTCTATCTGTCGACGTTGGAGTTATTTGAGGATCGTTTTTAAATAGTAATTCGTACAAACCAGGCGTACCTTCATAGCGAACATTTTTTACAATTATATCAGAGCCCTTTATATCTAGCTCATCTCCACCAAAATAAAATTGGATTTTATCAAAATCATATCTAATTCCATACCTACCTAGATTAAGTCTTTCTATAAGATAATTGCTTACATATTTCCTAGGAAGTTTATCATACTGTTTTAAGAAAGAACTTATAGCTTGCGGCTGAAATTTGTTTGTTATAGTCGTATTAGAATCATCTTCGGTGGATTCACACAATACTTCATCAGCAGGTTTTGGTGTAAATAATTTTAGTTTTGAAGATGGGAGATTCTCTTTTTCATCTATTACTTTTGCAACACTTTGCATTTGTTCGGTAACAGGTTTAAAAAATTTACCGAGGAGCTGTTGTTCCATCAACTTACCCTCCTTAAGAGCTCGAACTTTCTGTCTTATAATATTTTTAGTTTTAATAAGTTCTGTCGCTACTTTCGTTTTCATTATTGGTACAAGTATGTAAGCGGTAGACAGCTAGACAGGTAGATAGGTAGACAGGTAGACAGCTAGACAGCTAGACAGATAGACAAGGAGACAGGTAGACAGGTAGACAGCTAGACAGGTAGACAGATAGACAGCTAGACAGGTAGACAGATAGACAGTTAGACAGGTAAACAGGTAGACAGTCAGCTAGACAGTTAGACAGACTGACAGATTCAAACTAGTTCACACATCAACAGCTTTCTATCAAATAATAGATATCAGAATTGTTAAATGTATATATACGAATCAAATTCATAACGATAGCGTCCATTATTTAAATCACTATCTTTGTCCATTACAAAAAATCCGTTTTTATGACTATTCCAGCAATATGCGCACATTTCTTTAAATTGTTCGTAAGTCATGTCGGTATTAACATGATCTCGGTAGACCTTCTGTAAATTCATATCGTCCTGCTTAAACAGCACCAGCATGTTAGCAATATCGCGAATAAGATGTTTAGGAATACATGCATATGTTTGACAAAAATAGAAACAGTCTATATTTTTATGTCGACCTATGCTAAAATATTCTCTCATAACGTCCTGTTTGTCGCAAGCAATGTCATCAAAAATAAAAATGCTGTGAGATTTAGCTTGGTCGGGTGGTACAATGTTCACACCATCGCTGTATGTATAGTAACCAACCTCAGGAATTAATTGAAACAACATACTTAGATATTCAAACTTTGTTTGAAACAGCGATTTTGAATATATATAAATATTTTCAAATCGTACTCCATTAACATCTTTTATTAGCGATATAATGATGTTTGTTTTACCACAATTCGATGGGCCTAGAATAAGACATCGTATCGTGGAAGGTAACAACGGTCCGTGTCTCTTGCTTAGAGATGCAGTATGATTATCATGATTTTTTATTGGCAAACTAGTTTCTAGTTTAACTACCCTCATGACGTCGACTTGGAAACTCATACTAAAACTGCTATGCACATCTATATATATATATATATTAAGATCCTAATCGATCAGTTCTCAGTTCTATAAAATGGTTCGACGTCGAAACAACAAACCAGTCCATCGCCGACGAGGTGCTGGTGTACTCAATACGCTCATTAATAAATTGCCTTTCGAATTGCACATACCAGGATATCAATATTGCGGGCCTGGCACAAAACTTGAGAAAAGAATCGCACGAGGAGATCCCGGAATTAACAAATTAGATCAAGCATGTCGTGAGCACGATTTGGCTTATGCAAAACATTCTGATAATATGGAGGAACGTGTCTCGGCTGCAGGAGTAGCTGCAGCTATGAAGGCAAAAGTAAAAATGGGGTTGGGAGCTAAAAAGAAAACTGGTAAAAAGAGAAAGAGGACACCTGGAGATACGCTTACTTTCAATCAGGTAGTGAAAAAAGCACGAACTGAATTAGGAGGAGGCCTGCTGCGAGGCTTAAGCGATGCTACAAATATTGCTGTTAAGACAATTAATAAAATAAAGAGAAACAAGATTATTAAAACTCCTCGAGTAATACGTGTGCCAAAAAACAGGAGGAATGTTACCCTTGATTCCAATCTTTGCAGAACTTAGCGCGTTAGGAGCTCTTAGCGGTGGAGCTGCAGGAATTGCAAAGGTGGTTAAAGATGCTCAGTCGGCAAAAAAACAATTAGCAGAGTCTGAAAGACATAATAAAACGATGGAAGCAATAGTTTTAGGTAAAGGGTTATATCTAAAACCTTATAAAAAAGGATACGGATTGTTCACGACAAAAAACTTGTAATGCAGCTGCCAAACCGGGCCTTGTCAAATATCGATTTACAATCATACGCTAAACGTTTAAAAATTCCTAACTTTTGCGGCATTTTTATGAGAAATGATTTACCAAAGCAGGTTCAAAATATCGAATGCGGTATTGTAAATTTGGATGATAAAACCAACCTTGGTACACATTGGGTGGCTTACATAAAACGGGGGAAAGATGCAATTTACTTTGACAGTTTTGGAGACTTAAAACCTCCAATAAAAATTGTGAAATATTTGACAAGTGGCAAAAATGGCAGCTGTCATCCTATTAAATATAATCACCAGGCATTTCAAACTTATAATTCTGTAAATTGCGGGCATTTATGTTTACAATTTTTGCACGACGCCATGTGTTAGCTTCCTACCAGTTTACTGCGAGAAAAGACCTGTCCAGACCTGTCCAGATTTGTCAAGACTTGCAGATGTGGGAGGATGGCGTCATCGTCTGAGGATGTACTTATAGTATGGGAAGTCTGAGTTGTACACATTCGCATTATGAAGCAGCAACGATACTATAAATATCGAATGCAGTTCAACCGCTTTACTGAAGATCTGGAGAAATTTAAAAGAGATATTGAAATATATTGCAAATTAAAAGATATTTCAAAGGAACTTTTTTTGTTTGAAATTAGGCGAGCGGCAGCCAGACCTGAACTTGTTAATAAGCCAGTTTAAACATGACTTGGTGTTGTATGACAAAGAACGTCAGGAATAAATACAGCAGCAGCAAGCAGGTTCACTTTTACCCTATTGTCGAAATTCGTCAGAAAGAAGAAGAAGAGGAGGACGATGAACTTCCATACAATTACTGGCCGTTGTGTGCACTCGACAGAATGAGGTTTAAGAATAGAATAGATAAAATGTCTCTATTGTTAGAACTTATCTTAAATAAACAATTGCAATGTATACTGAATAAGGATGTAAAAGGAAAAATAAAACATTTTGTTTAATAAAAAGCTGTTTTATTTCCAGTAAGATTCTTAGAGCAGGAGGAGCAGAGTCGTAGGCTGATGAGAATGTAATTAAAATTATAGGTCTTCAGATGTTTTGTTTCAGTTCTAGTTAAACCGTCTACTATTAAACATGTCCTGGACGTTTACCTTGTAATATCCACCCCTGCTTATAAGGGTTGTAATATTTATTTACCACGGGTTAGCTCATAACTCGGAGCTAGGTTCAATCGTTCCCTCAGATATACCATAAATAAGCAAAACACACTAACGGAGTATCCTGTATAACATTTATTCTATATAACTATCGTACATAAGTAAATATTCGTGTAATTAATTAAATGAGATGTTTATTGCTCGAAATTAACGATCGTATAAAAACGCGGCTTCCTGGTTCTCGCGGAGACGGATTCTACGGACGGTAGCCGCTTCCTGGTTGTAGCGGGCGTGACCTCGTGCACGATTCGTTCGAGGACGTCGTGGTTGGCCGGGCGGCTACTTCGTAGCTCTTCGGGACGGGCTGCGCGCTGATTGCAACTCCGGGTAGTCTGTCAAATTCGCCGATCTGCGAATTCTGGTTTCTGTCAATAAACAACAAATTAAAACTGTTAACGCGAGTTCTCACCCTATTTGTGCAGCTACAGTTTGTTGTTAAAATACTCTGTGAGGTTCGCCGCACGACGGGACTTCGCTTGTAACTCGATTTATCAAATTGACAGGATTTTCGAGGTTAGCAACCTCGGCACCTCCACGTGTATTCTTCGGCGAGGTTGACGGTTCGGTCCGCAGAAATCCCAGGCAAGACGGCCGCTGCAATTCTCAAGGATTAACACAGGTAATTTCCAATTAGATAGCTTGAAGCTTCTAATTCTGCTTGAATAGCAAGGCGCCAAATTTAAAATGCAAGGGAGCTGGGATTTCAATATTACGTTAGTTATTACTGAATTACAAACGGTTTTCGGTGTAGAATTTTTACAAGGAAAATATTGCTGGCGTGGCAGGCGTTTCTTGTGAAACCACTAACTTGAACTCAGCTTATTAGGAGGTCTCGGGAAAATATTGCTGGCGTGTCAGGCGTTTCCTGCGAAACCACTAACTTGAACTCAGCTTATTAGGAGGGTTAGAGGAAAATATTGCTGGCGTGTCAGGCGTTTCCTGCGAAACCACTAACTTGAACTCAGCTTATTGGGAGGGTTAGAGGAAAATATTGCTGGCGTGTCAGGCGTTTCTTGTGAAACCACTAACTTGAACTCAGCCTCGGAACGGTTCCCCAGGTACTGGTAGAGTCGACGGAGGAACTCTCTGGATAGGACAGGATGAAGGATCGGGAACTAGGTGTTTGCTGGAATGAATGCTAGAGGAGAATCAGGAATCTCTTGGAAATCTCTCTTGAAATGCGTTCTGCAAGCCCTTTTATATGCTCTGCAAAGCCATTAGGTGGGGAGAAACGGCGCGCGTCTCGCTTTTGTTCGCGCTGTTTTCACGGGAGGAACTTCGGTCTGCGCTATCTTATCTTGCTGAAACACACCGGATTCTTGATAACGCAAAAGGTCGGCGACGTTTAAATTTGCAAATATTATTTAATATTGAACTAATCAAATTCAAACGGGAGCTAGCGTTACAACCTTGTCTGGAAATGAATCTGTTCTCACAGCTCAGTATCCATCCATACATCTGGATCCGGAATGTGAATACGTTATAGGATTAATCAGTTTTGAAGCTTATAATACTATACCTAATATTGATTCGAATAATAATAAATTTCATTATACTGATATTGATGGTAAACAAGCTGTAATTGAAATACCTCACGGTTCATATGAAGTTGCCGATATAAGTCAATATATTAGACATGAGCTGAGCGTAACAAAGTCTAAGCCACTCTCTCATCAAGCGGGTAGTGCTAATGATGTACTAGAAAAAATAATTGTGCAGCACTAAGCAGAACATGTGCTACAAATTAAGCCTAATAATAACACGCTCAGGACTGAAATTAAATCATCCTTAGCAATTGATTTTACTGCTAAAGATAGTATTGGACAGTTATTAGGTTTCAAACCTAAGAAATTGAAAGCTTATGGTAGATATATTTTCGATAATCCTGTAGATATATTTAAAGTTAATACTATATGTATTGATTGCAATATCGTAACTGGTACTTATCACAACAGCAATGCTGTACAGAGAGTTCATCAATTTTTCCCTACAGATCCGCCAGGATTTAAGATTGTAGAAAATCCCTCTAACGTTATATATCTACCAATCAATACGAGAATTATTGATAACATTGTCGTACAAATACTGGATCAAAACGGTAAATTGGTCCATTTCTGCGGAGAAACTATCACGGTAAGGTTGCATCTCAAGAAACAAAATGGTGGTTAGATACAACTCTCAGCAGCAGCCGCAGCAAACATATATTAGAGATGATCAGTTTGTTTCGAACATCAGTAGGCTGCCTGCAGTCGATAGATTAACATCTGGCAATAAACTGTTTCTAAAATCTTTAGGTTTGAAGCTAACTGCTACTAGAAGTGACGGCGAGGGGGAAATCAAAAAGAAAAAACATCTGGACTGTTATTAAATTCAATTTTACTGTTAATATTCGACAAATTTTAATATTCTGTAATATTAAGAGCGATTGTTTTGCATCAAATAAAAATGACGACTTCTGAAATACTAAACGTTACTGAAACAGCTTTTCAAGATAACTCGATTGTCTATGCGGAGAAACATACGCATTAGCCCTATTCTTCTACAACATTTAATAATAACGATGAAATACGAATACCTATTTTACATCAAGATGTGTACACTTTACCGTGCAACAGTGTTATATGTTTCGAAGGTAAATTGTTAAAGGATGCAGATAGTAAAGCTACTGCAACGGGATCATTTGCAAATTTAGGCAAATCTCACCTACTAGATGAAATTAGATATGAACTTAATGGTGTAGTGGTTGATCGTGTAAGAAATGTAGGCATAACTGCAACTATGAAAGCCTACGTGTCATATAATTCGACTCAAAGTATTCCTTTGGAGAATGCAGGTTGGACGCCTACCAAAACATCTATTGACGGATTGGTCGATTCAAAAGGTAATTTTCAGATATTTGTCCCCTGCGAAATGTTGATGGGAGTTTTTGAAGACTTTAGAAAAATTTTACTAAACGTTCGACAAGAATTAGTACTTATTAGAAGCAATCAATATTTAAATGCTGTTATTAATACGGTCGATGAAAAACTTAAAGTAGAATTAACAAAAGTGTATTGGAGAGTACCACACATTTCGGTGACCGATGTAAATCGTTTAAAATTATTAAAATACATTGAGCAAAGTAGTCAGTTGGAAATCAATTTTAGAAGTTGGGAATTGCACGAGTATCCTGCATTACAACAGACAAAACGACACACTTGGGCTATAAAAAATGCTAGTCAAGTAGAAACTCCACGTCACATTATTGTAGGCTTCCAAACAGACCGAAAAAATAAAACTGTTAAAATTATGGCCCAATTTGATTCTTGCGATTTAAGAAATATTACACTTTACCTCAATTCCGAAAGATGTCCCTATGATAATTTAAATCTGGAATTTGCCAGCAATCGATATGCGCAATTGTATGAAATGTTTGCAGGTTTTTAATCATCTTACTACGGGCATGACAGTCAGCCTGTTCTTACGCCCGCACAATTCAAAAGTATAGCTCCGCTAGTCGTAATAGATTGTTCTAGACAAAATGAGTCATTAAAAGGCGGTGCTGTAGATATTCGACTTGAATTCGAAACCAATACTGATATACCGAAAAACACTTCAGCTTACGCATTGATTTTATTCGATTGAAAAGTGAAATATAACCCTTTTACCAGTGACATAAAAATAGTTAGCTAATTACTAGTTCGACTAGTTGCAGATTGATTGTTCCTTCGACAACATTAGCGATGAAATTTATAGATATTCAAGGCTTTCAGTATAAAAATAGCAACTTTATTTGCAAAGAAATAGCTGTATATGATAGTGATACAAATGTTACAATTCATCGGATAGTAGAACCGCCGATACGGTACGAACACCTTTCAAATTCTCTAAAAGATCAAGTGATTTGGCTTACAACTAATTTGCACGGGTTAGAATGGAGCAATAATAATCAGCATGACACAATACCCTACGAAAAATTGTCTCTGTAAATAGGAGAGATCATACAAAGCGGTGATTCCATATTTCTCAAAGGGTTAGATAAAAGAAGATGGTTTAAAAAAATGCTGATCGAAGAACAAAGTGATAATGTAAAATTTGTCGATTTACCAGCTTGCCCAAATATAAAACAATTAAAGATCTTGTATAATTATATTAATTTTTGTTCTCATCATATTGGTACACGGGTTCAATGTGCCATACAAAATGTTCACATTTTGCACAAGTGGTATAATCAAAACCATTAATCGCAGTTATCGCATCTGCTGTCTACTTGTTCAGACATGTTCAGACTTGTCCAGACCTGTTATAGCTTACGCAAACACTTCCTGCAGCCGGTGTAAGGTAGGGGAAATATTATATATAAGAATACTAATCATAGAAATATTAGTTTTACGATAACAATGATGTCGAAAGCCTTTACCGAAGACTGCTTCTCAAATCATAGTTGGGGTTTTGACTCATGGGCTGAGGATCCGTGGAGCCAAGAGGAGGAGGTTATACTCTGGAGTGAGACTGAAGAAAATATAGAGTCTCCTCCTCCTCCACCTCCTCCAATGGGACAACCACACTCCTGGTCGTCTAACATAACAAAGGTGGAGGGCTGCAGCTGTATAAATTGTGTCAACATTCAGGGGTGGTTAAGCCCAACACAAAATTTTGAGGGATGCACACTACTACAGCAACCCGAACTGGAACAGGTGTCACCACCACCACCATCATCACCCCCATCACCACCACCATCTTCGTTTCAAGCAACATATAGTTTTACACTTCCTGAACCAACACTGCCTCTAGATTTAAATCCCATAAAGATAGAAATTAAGTTAGGTAATAAACTTATACATGTAATTATCAAATATTAAAATAAAAGACTTTTTATTTTTAATATGTGATTTATTTTATTAATATATATATACACCGTATTTACCCATAAGCAAAGCAAAACTTGACAAGGAGAGGGAGAATAAATGTACACTTAAATACCGTCTGTTCTATAAAAAAGGCCCCGCCTTCTAGCTACTTTATTATTTATTTTAGACCCAATAAACCTTATATCAAATCAAATGGCACATAAAAACCTACATTTTAACACTATCAAAAATGTTTTATCTTCAATTGTTTCAGAGTGGTGACGTCACGTGCAATTTTTTTAAATGACACTGTATATTCATTTTCTTATATGGGTATTTCGCCACTCTGCAAATTAAAATATTAAATAACGAAAATATTAACAACGAACGTTCGTTGTTAATATTTTCGTTATTTAATATTTTAATTTGCAGAGTGGCGAAATACCCATATAAGAAAATGAATTATGAATTCACGCCACAAAGAAGTTTCAGAGATTACACTGTATATATTTTTTGACATTTTCTGGTAGAGGTTTTTTTTCTCTTTTCAACAATATAAATATTTTATGCCCTTACATAAGAAAATTTTCGAGAAAAATTAAAAAACTTTTTTATCGGTGGGAGGCCACCATACAAAACTGTAAACAAAAGTGTAACTCAGAAAAACAAAACAATAAACACTTTAGATTATTCTGAAATCTGACAGTTAAAGCGTTTGGCTACTATTTGTTTTGTTTTTCTGAGTTACACTTTTGTTTACAGTTTTGTATCATGGCCTCCCACTGTGAAAAAGTTTTGTAATTTTTCACGAAATTTTTTTTATGCAAGTGCATGAAATATTTATATTGTTGAAAAGAGAAAAAAAACCTCTACCAGAAAATGTCAAAAAATATATACCGTGTCATTTACAAAAATTGCACGTGACGTCCCCACTCTGAAACAATTGAAGATAAAAATTTTTTGATAGTGTTAAAATGTAGGTTTTTATGTGCCATTTGATTTGATATAAGGTTTATTGGGTCTAAAATAAATAATAAAGTAGCTAGAAGGCGGGGCCCTTTTTATAGAACAGACTGTATATCCTTTATTTAATGATTATACATATTATTTATACATCAGGGAAACAGAACTTAACAATGTGTAAGTATCGATATAGTCTTGAGGTGTTGTTAAAGGCCAGGGACCGGAACATGGACCGCTTCTCCAACCAACAGCTTCACCATTTTGCGCTTTTCTGATATTTTCTTCAAGCCATTTAAAAATATCTGTGTGGTGGCGAACAACGCTAGGCTGAAATATATAAGTTATATGGTTAGTCTTTAAATATTCGAATACGTCTTCTAGAAACCTGCTGTGGGCATAATAAGCAGCCTCAAAGACTGCATCGTGCAGAAAATATGGATATTGCTGTTGCTCGACAGTTGCAAATTCGATTCGAGAGCCAGATGATATTGTTTCAATAAGAAAATGCTGCTCGTAGGAAGTAATGCTCTGTAACGATAATTTTGAAAGGATCAAATTAAGATCTGTTTCACTATTAATTTTCAACTCTCCTCTTCTTACTTCGTTAATAATTTCCCTAATACATTAAAGGCAGCTAACATAGTTTTTAAAATTTCATTTACGATAGCGGTTTCAACACTTTTAAAGTGCGTAGCCCAAATAAGAGTTTTACTCGGTATAGCAATACCAATTTTGTGTAATATAAACTTCAAAGTTTGCAAGTCGTTCCGTCCTATAGCATTACGTAAATGGAAATTATAGATTTTTTTATTTTTAACATACAGATCTTTGTTCAACCACAGTATATTTGAATTTGACGGCGACATTTTGCAGACTGAAATATCTTATACTTTTATCTTTGTCTTTATAGCTGCTCTCTCTCCAACTGTGAGAAATGACGTCATCGCTCGAAGCGTGAGAGAGAAAGAGAGCTGGTGTTTATATTGTGTTTGGTGGGCAGTACCCCCAAGGCAAAGTGTCAGTATACATACAGTTTACTATTCTTTTGTCATCATGTGGGTCTAAAGCCTTTTGTCTTTGTTTTAAAGAAAATACGAGTTTTTGATCTAATTGTTCTCTGATTGCAAAATACTGTTTCGTTATTAAACAGGCAGTCTTTGTAATAGTCAAATGTAATTCTATTCAAAGCAGCTCTGGTAATACCTTTAGCTTGCTTTGAAATTTTAAATTCTCCATTCTCAGCATCCTCTAATGTTTTGAAAGCATACAGTTTTGCACGTAGCCCAACAAATTCGGTAATTATTTTACCACTCATTTCGTCTTTCATTAGACCCATTACTTTTTTATTAACTTGTGGAAGGTTATATGGATTGTTCGGAGGATAATCGCTTGTATCAAATTTGTGAATATCTTCTCGTAGAAAATCGTATATATTTGGAAGCGTAAAGTGATATATGAGACTATCAGTGTCTGTGTACAGCAGTTTTGCTTGATTACCCATCTTCTGTTTATAATTATAATGAAAATCGTATATTAAAATTTTTGAAATATCTAGGACTGAAAATCCAACGTATATTGGCTTATTAAAAACTATTTCCAACTGATTTAATTCTATAAGTACCAAGTCTTTATCTAAAATAGTACAGCTGTGAAAATTTGGTTTTGATATATATGCACTGGCTCCGTACCTACCTTCCCATTTAGAAATTAATTATATTGTTTTGTATTTTTTAACATTTTCCATAGTTTTTCCAAATACAGCGTTATTCATAAGTTTATAAAAATCTTTTTCAAAATTATTTTTGGCGGCTTGTCTTAATTTTGTATTTAAATCTATGTACGGTTTAAGCCAAGCTAATTGCTTAAATTTTAATATTCTATGAATTTTTACAATTTTCAGCCCTAAACTTAAAGCTTGCTGCAGATTGCAGTAATGTATTACGTAGTCTTCTTTTTTAAATAATGTGGTTATCAATTTTGATTGTTTAGATGTTGGCGGTGTATAATGGTCAGGACATAGAGGCAAATCTTTGTGAAGTTCAAATAAATTTTGAGGGTATTCTTAATTGACTTCATAAATATAGCCTGTTTCAGAATTTTCCGGAGTATTTAAATGATCAATATTAGGAATGTCTAAATCATTTACCCATTCAAACCCTCCATACGGTAGATATTCAGACATCCCGGCTCCGTACATGTTATTAATATCTAAATACAGGATATACGATTCAAGATCGGCTTCTACATATTTTTCGCCCATATATCGATTATTAGCTTTAGCGTATCGATTCGAACACTGTGCTAACCCTCCTCTAATACCCCTCTCTATGAACAACAGTTGATCTATATCTGTCAGCAGCTCAAGTTTAACTTTAGTAGTTTTTAACATTGCCTGAAATGCCAATCCTGGTGCTGTGTAAAAGTGTAGAGCATCCAATCCATACGTTTTCATACAATTTTCTCTAAAATTCTCAAACACATCTGCTAAGAGTAGAACATCAACTGTAAGGTACATATCAGCATACTGGCCTAGAGTTTGCATATTAAATGTGTTCCAAACACGCAGTGCATGTTCATAATTTTCATCTGAAATAGCTGTTCCATGCAGCTGACTAAAAAATTGTGTTTTGTCAGGAAGACTTTTATCATTCAACTTTTCAAAATTGTTTAGGTAGTCGTATGGAAAGATACCCTTACGTAGTAATAATTCAAATTATTCTTCGCTCTTGCAAAATTTGCTTGTAATAATAATAATAATAATAATAATGACTTTATTCATTTTGTTTGTATTTACAAAAATGAATCACAAGGCGAGGTTCAGCAAACGCTGCTCTACCACCTAACCTTGGGAAAAATAAATGTTATTATATGGCTTACAGCCTAAGGAGCTT
Source organism: Agriotes lineatus (assembly GCA_940337035.1). Lineage (NCBI taxonomy): Eukaryota > Metazoa > Arthropoda > Insecta > Coleoptera > Elateridae > Agriotes > Agriotes lineatus. The sequence goes on from CALNHX010004411.1 coordinate 80,249, forward strand.
CGTGTGTTACCGCAATGTTAATAATATATAAATTACAACGACTACAAAAAATTGCGAGTATGTTATCTCGGCAGACTAGCGAAAGTAGAATAAGGAGTCAGCTTATGTTTTGCAGAGAAAGGAGATGCATTCTATATTTTTTCTTGAATTCCGCAAAACTTAATAAAAAGTATTCAGGTTTGAGCGAGTTAATTACTTTAGACATTTGGTAAGTGCAACAAGATTTATATTTCTCAGTTCTATGGGAAGGTATGGTGACAAGAGATGTAGGGCGAAGATTCATATTGATATTAACATTAAGTGAAACAGACCTAAAATCAATTTTTGAATACAAATAAGTAGGACATCTATCACGATATATCTTCATGAACATACATGCTGCATGAAGCAGTCTCCTATTGTGAGTAGACAACCAGCCCGCATCTTTGAGCTTGTGTGACACACTATCATACTTTCTCACTCCAAAGCTGTAACGCAGACACGATCGCTGCACTTGTTGTAATTTATTTTTATCTACAACGCTCAAGCAAGGCCCAAATACCACATCACAGTAACTCAAATGGGAAAGCACCAGTGAATCACACAGCACAGCTTTAGTCTTAGTTGATAAAAAATGTCTATAGGGATACAAAGCTTTAAGTGAGCCATAAGATTTTTTAAGAATTTGTACAACGTGTTCCGAAAAATTAAGATTCTTATCAATAGTCAAGCCTAAATTCTTAATGACATCAACCACAGCAACAGACTGGTTGTCCACAACAACAGAAACGTGTGGAGAGACAGCTCGCCTAAGATGAGGTGGTCCAAATAAAATTACTTGAGTTTTCGAGGCATTAATTTCTAAGGAATGATTTCTAGATGTTTCTAACAGAGTCTTTAGATCATAATTAATTTGAGAACAAGCTAAAAGAACGTCTTCATCCTTGAAGGATAAATATATTTGAGTGTCGTCTGCGTATTGATGAGATGAACAAAATTGTAACTGTTTAGCAAAGGTAGCTGTGTAGATGGTATATAGTAAAGGACCCAAAATGGAACCCTGGGGCACTCCTGACTTCAATCGCAAAGGAGAGGAATAATGTTGATCAAGTTGAACAATTTGCTTCCTATTATTCAAATAATCTTTAAGTAAAGCCAGTGGAGCAGCACTGAAACCGATATAATTCAGAACTGCGATTAAAGTTTCATGATTAAGTGTGTCAAACGCCTTACTGTAATCAAGTAGAACAAGAAGGGTCAATTTATTTCGATCATAGGCAGACAGGATATCGTCAATAATATTCAAAAGTGCAGAACTACAACTATACCCCGAACGAAATCCCGATTGAGTATCAGGTAATATATTGTATTTATCTAAGTAGGCTTTGATTTGTAATACCATTACTTTTTCTAAGATCTTTGAAAATACTGGCAAAATACTGATAGGACGGTAATGCTTAAATTCTTCAGGATTATTAATTTTCGGAACAGGAGTCACTAAAGCTAGTTTCCAAGAATTAGGAAATACACCATTAATTAAACAAAAATTAATAATATGACAGATATATGGTAGAATATATGGCAGGCATAATTTAATCATATTAATGTTGACACCATCCGCACCAGATGCATTGGTTTTGATTGTATTTATTATTTTTAAGACCTGGTCTTCATTAACTGCACTAAAATTAAACAGACTATTGTGATCTAATAATTTATTATGTTTATAGAAGTTCACGGTAGGGCGGGTATCATTAATCCCATTAGGTACTGAATTTATAAAAAAATTATTTAATTTGTCTGCATCTTTCAGCGACGGCGGCATCTCTGCATTAGGTTTAGAGTGGATGTTAAATTTTGAGAGCTTTTGCCAAAGAACTTTACTGTCTGTAGTTTGTAACTCATGTTCAAAAAATGCTTTTTTTTCATTTCTGATAGCTTGAGTTGTATAATTCCTAAGTTGTTTATAGTAATTCCAATGAGACTGATTTTTAGTACGTTTAAATTTTTTTAGAGCTTTATTACGGAGATTCATCATTAATTTAATGTTAGGCGTGATCCATGGAGCAGGTTTTTTTGTAAAACGGCAAGAAGTATAAGGTGCGTGTTTATCAAAGAGACTATTAATATGTTTAGTAAGATGATCAACTTTGTCATTAACACTGCTCATATCAATTAATTCAGATAAAGGCAAACGCGCTAGATCTTCAAGAAAATCGGCCTCATTGAAGCGTTTATATGATCGAATATTTTTATATTGACACCCCCTTGTTATACTTTCAAACAGCACAGTGCAGTACACAAGTTCATGGTCTGTCGACTCAAAGACAGAAGCGCCACACTCTAGTACCTGTCTATTAGATGGCACTACTATATAATCTATAAGCTTAGCAGTAGTAGAAGTAATTCTTGTAGGCGTGTTAATAATCTGTTTTAAATTATAACTTTCAAGTAACAAATTCAAAGCTATAGTTTTTCTGTCGGCTACCTCAAACAAATCAATATTAAAATCACCAGTGCAATATAATTCATCACAATCTCCTATTAAATCAGAAATAGTGTTATCAAGTACTTCTAAGAAATTATTGTAATTCATATCAGGCGGCTTATAAACTACTCCAAAAATATATTCTTTCTTATTGATTTTAAGCCTGATCCACAGCTGTTCGATTAATGCAGATGTTGGTATAACAGTAACATCAAAACAATTTAAGATATAGAACGCTACTCCCCCTCCTTTTCTTTGCTTACGATCATTTCTAATTATTTTATATCCTATAATATCGACATTTTTATCTAATATATCTTCTTTTAACCACGTCTCGCTGACTGCGAAGACATCATACTCGTTAAGGGTTACATGATCTCTTAAATCACTTAAGCTACAAATCAACGATTGAATATTTACATGTCCAAATTTAAATTCAGTACTACACATAAAATGAAATTATATAATATACAACAATGATTCTTAGCAATCAACCCAAGTAACTTGGATTTATGCAACACAACTTCTTCGTAAGTTTCTGCAGTTGGCAAGAAAAAATTGAAAGTAGAAATGGGATAAAAAGTTAAACATCACCCAAACATTTAGAAAATTAACAATTGATTTCAATTTAACAACGTAAAGATTAATATTTTGCTAATTGCACCCGCATACAAACAGTGAAAGACATTAATTTCTTAAATAAAACTAGATGAGTTTAATATTAAGTGCCCGTACAATCTATACATGCATATGTAGGCAACGTGAAACAACAGTTAATAATATTGCACGAATTGATATAGGTATAAAACCCCTAATATAAAGACAAAAACAATATCATATAGTAATAATTCTAACTTAACTATTAGAACGTTGCAATAAAAATAGAAATAAAGATTAAATTTTTTCAAGCAAAATATATCTAGTAGATGAACTTTTAATTCGTAAATTTAATTAATAATTTCATTGCGTTAACGAACTAAACATAAACAAATTCAGAACGGACGAGGCAAGTTTTTGCTTTAATCAACTGCGATGGCGTTACAGGCGTCTTTATCCGTTACAGAAACGATTTTGTTCCCGCATTTCACTTTTATCACACCATCCACAGACCACACATTTTTGAACCCAAACCGCTCAGATGCATACTTGATGAGGGCATACCTTTTTTGCGTTAGGTCCTCCTTGATAACTATCTTGGTCCCCGCAAAATTTCTTCGGTTTTTCATTAAGATACTACGGTATCTATAGCTCACGAATTTGATGATGACGGGACGTGGTTTCCCTTCCTGCACTCGTCCAACTCGATGGCATCTATCGATAAACTCCATCTTCATGTCGATTTTGGCTTTATCTTTACACATGTCGATTACAGTCTTCTCCAAATCTTCGTTAATTTCTTCCTTTAAGCCATATACACGCAGGCTATTTCTCCGCGTGTATTGTTCCAACTTATCAAGTTTCTGTTCATATTCACGCGTAATTGTATCAATTTTTTCATCACATAGGGTTTTGTATTCCTCGAACTTATCCATGATACGTTGAGATACCTTTTCGGCGATTTTATTAATGAACTGATCGTCACTAACAAGGGCGTCTACAGTTTCTTTTATGATATCACGAATTTCAGCTTTGTTTTCACGAGTGAAACCCATTTTAAATTTAAATATAAATATCACAAATCGCCACAGCAGAAACGACGTGTTCACTCCTCAACGGCCATACGTAATAATTTGTTATTAAATGGTAATATTTTTTATAATTTCTGAGAAAGCAGTTTGCGTTTATGTAATCTGGAATATGTATAGCGTTTTAAATTCAATATCAGGTATTTGTTGATTCACAGTTGAGATATCCAATACAAACACCCAGAATTCATCATTATCACGTAATTCTTTCTCCTATGGAAGTTTGGCGACGACCTTAATAAATCAAATTATTGTCTAAATTCTAAATTCAAGCGCATTTTCATTTCATTTGTAGCCTCTCAACTCTAGGTAATTTTGAAATTGAATTAACCGTTCTTCCCAAAAGCTAGTAGAGATACCAAGCTTTGGTAAGATGCATACTAAAACTTGTTATCTTACATGTACCCTAAAATCTTTCAAAGCATATCAATTCTGTATGGCACCCCCAACAACATGTTTTTATGTAGACAGATTATCAGATAAAGAAAATAAACTCATTGCCTTTCTTAAATCCGATACAAGCAAGTACGGTATAAAAGTTTAGCCATATTTTCAAGTTTTTACGGTCATGCTGCACGAAAGTCGTTCAAGTTTCAAGCAATGTTGTACGGTTTAATACATTTCCCGAAGATAACAAAATGCCCTGTTTTCCTCAGGTACACTTAAAACTTAGTTTTCACACCGTTTTCAAGGGACAGTTTAGATTAATGCAATTTGTGAAGATGCGAAAGCGTTTTAAGATGTGGCTTATTGTTATAAATTCAGGGGCATTTATTTTACTTCTTTTTGATATGCGTTACTGAACACAGGATTTTAGATGTGGTTTTATTGGAACTTAGTTGCGTCAAAATAGTTGTGCTGTTTATAATGTCTACTCTAAAGCATTCTATGGACTGAAATCGCTTTTCGCATTATATCATGATAATTTCGCAAGTCAGGAAGAAAATATTTCGACTAACAGAATAACGAAAATTTGGTAATTCGCAATACGCAATAAGCAGAGGCCGAATTGATTTTGTTTGTTTTATCAACTGTGTTGCGTTTCATCACAGATAATTAATGTGGCAAATGACAAAATCCACAAAGTTGGCTGAAATTCAAACTCAAATATCGGTATTTAATCAGGGAGGCGCGTTTGCCAAAGTTTAAACATCAAGGGTTAGGTATGCGAATTGGTGTTTAAAAAAAATATGAGACGCAATTCTACTCAAATTATTTACAATTATCCAATTATATTCTGCTCATATTCTTATAGCCCACTGTTTAGATTATTAGCTAAATAACTTTTTTATGGGAACCCTCAAAATACTCTTTTATAATAGAGACAAATTTAAGAAACTTTTATTTGGGTGTTTTGTAGCCTCTCAGTCGCTTCATGTGAAAACAGGGAATTTATGCAAAAAATTATTTTATCAAAATGGAAGGGTAGACATATTTACAACTCCATACGAGTATTCTGAGCTAACCCTGATGTAAATATTTCATTTTACCTGGAATTTATGCGGAATTCGTAAACATATCAGCTGGGTTACCACAAAATTTTACTTTCCAATTTATATTCGGGTGCTTCGTTCTTATATGTATTTTTTCACAAGCTTTAAAACGTGACTTAGAAACGCCAATTCTCTCTTAATTTTTAATTTATTATCAAACCCAAGAGTTTAATAATCCCCATCATTTATCGAATTACAAACTCCATTCCGATAATACCCCAACGTCAGATGTTCCGATATTGAGGCTGGGGTCTGAAAGCTCTGGTAATTCGATTCAGACTCATTTTCCAGATGTTTTTGTAATGCAGTGATTAGTGGAGATGCTTTTCGAGGCGGCATGAATTATGCATTTATCGTTTAGAAAACTTCGACTCTATAAAACGGTACAGTTTTAATACTCATTACGTGCTCGTTATGCTGAAATATTGGGGCTAATTGTAGGCATAAAATCAAAGTGGAATGATCGACTCGACCCAGATTTAAATTCAGTTTTTTGAAAACAGGTTTATGTGGAAGCAAAAACCAAGTCATAAGTGAGTGTTGTAACAATTCCCGAAGTTGGCACTTGCTGAGGCTGACGTAAGTTTGGTTTTTCTAGCTTGTTTGTAAACGCTAATTAAGGTGTATTTTTATCTGATGGAGCATTCTAGGCCTGTATCTGTTATAGTTTAACTGGGTAATTGTGTGTACTATGGTAGGAAAAATTCAAATTTTATTATAGTTATTTTGAACAGATAAACCTAAAATACCCAGGTTTGCTAAACATGAGGTAATTAATTATAGCTTAAATATAAAAACGTTGTCTGAATCTTGGTAAGTTTGCTGCTAATAGTTGTAGCCCAATTGGTATTTTAGCTTTATGTACAGCTTTGAAAAAATAACGCGAATTAATAATTTCTATAAATAGCTAATTTTTAGAGTCTTACGTTTCCCTAGTAACTTGTTGGTGAAAAAACAAAGGTTAGAAAGTGGTAAATGCAACGGTATAGATTTTTTTACGCAAATTTGTTTAGGGCAGTTAGCCCTTTTAGTTTCACTAATGACTGATGACAATATGTTTGTGTATTAAGGTTGGAGGTACATCGTTGCATTAAAATGAACTTTTAAGGTTTACAATTACATTTATAAGCCTAATCACTAACTAAGAGGAGAGTCAGTTTCCAGTAATAGCGTCAAAATACGTAACAAATAATTTCCTAGAGCTTGATCCGTTTGATTTATCAACTTTTTGGACTATCTTCTGTGCTGTCTGTGCTGTGCTGAGTGGTTTTTTCCACGAGTAGAGTCGCCAGAGATTTTGGTTTTCCCTTAATTGTGGATTCAGTGTGAGCGCCTAGCCTGCGGAGAGTTCTCGGGGTTGGTGACGATTTCAGCTGTTGGTCTACATCCAACTTGGAGTGCTGAGTTTTGAAGAAGTCATTATTTAAAGTTATGTGATTACTTGTCATATAAAATCATTAATTAATGCTTAATGTTCTATAATCTTTAATTGTGGGGATGTCTGCACAGACAGAATAAAGTAAGTAAATTGAAAATTGTACTTGTTACAAACAAATGTTATTTATAACAAGTTTGTAATAAGATACTGAACATTGTTCTGATAGAAAACGTTTAATAGAGGTTGCTTTATTTGAGAATTCTCACATATTGTATAAAAAAACACTCGCGCTGTTTTCAAATTGTCAGATCGTTACGTAACTTTAAATACAACGTTTTATATGCATGTGTATGCACGTGAATTATTATTTGGATGAGATATATGTGTTTAATTTATTTTGGAACCATAATTTTGTTTATTGGCCCACGATAGCTGGCGTAAAACGGCTTTTATGGCCCTAGGGCCTATAAATTTGCTAAGCAGCATAACAAGCACCAACAATCTGCATAGTAACCATAATCTGTAACTAAAATAGTGAATCCTTAAATTTTGTCATTTTAAGAACCAAAATAAAATAAAACTTTGTATGTATGACGTGCCTAATAGCGATTATAGCACTCGGGAAATGTAAAGCTCTTCGCTTCCCGTCGTGCTTAAATATTCTCTTATGCTATAATCTATTTATTATGCCCTTACTACATAAATAACTAACATATAATTAACGTATTAGTTGTAACCTTTATTATTGAATCTAGGATCTTTTTCTTTGTGCTTTTTTGGGCGTGCTTTTAAACGATTAGCTTAAATACCTCGAGTGCCTCCATGGAAGTATCTGTAGACACAGAGCCTTGCACACATTCATTAGTATTGCAATTATAAGGTTTGGTCCTTTATTTTGTAATTAAACTACGACCAAGGTACCTTTTTATTATTCAGGAGCTAATGGACATTTTCCAAGCTGCTTAAGCTAAGATTTGGTGTCAGTTATTACAGGTAACAAATTAAAACAAATATTTTCTAAATTTCACATGATTTGCACATTTATTAATCATATGCAAATTCTTAAGTGTCAAACCCTAACTAAGCCAATGTATCTTCTATAATTTAGCGAGGATGTAGGTGAGCTTAATCGAAGATTTCCCAGCGCCAATAAAATGCATCCGTTTTACATCTGCTAGCGTGCTAACGACTACTTAAGCAAACGTAGGAGTTGCAGCTTTAATAGATGCACTTAATTAATCTACTCAACGAACTGTTGCTAACAGTCATTTAAGTTACAAGCGACGCCGACACAAATGCACAGTTGTCTGGAATTAGTCTTTTCAGGTTTTAGTATGAACGGCTTATTAATGCAAAGTATTTGTCACCCTTGACTAAGTTGAGCTGCCAATGTAACTTCTCGTTTGCTCAAGATGCTCCACGAACGGATTCATGGTTGCAAAACGGGGATCAATAGTTTTTAGTCATGGATATTCATAGGTCAAGGAAACGGCCGTAATGATTGGAAATTTTGCAATGTAGGAATGCATGTCAGACTATTAACTTCAACGCAGCTACAATGACTTTCCATTTTTACGTTCTCACAGCCAATGTGCTCAATGAACATCTTTTTATTTCTATAAACTAAGGCGGCCTTGCTGCTCAAACCCATCATTAAAAAAGATGTCAAGGAAAGGTTCAAAATCTCAAATTACTGTTGTTATAATTATTATTCCGGCACCTCTAAAGCAATTTCGCACAAAAACGTACATCACTATTTCCTGGCTTTGCAAATTGCAAACTAGAATTGCTCTTATAAAATCGCTAATCACCTGCCACGGGCGCACGAGCTCCGATAGCAAACCTATCTTTAAGTTGCAATTTTCGCAACGAGCAGAATTGCAAGCATAATGCGTTTTTATTATAAATCTTGCAGTCGACATTCAATCACACACCATCTCTTGCACGATTTGAACACATGAAGAATTGACCCAAGTACTAGAAGAGCGGATCGCAGGATTCTCACGAGTTGTCAAAGTTCAAGGTTATAGAATTATAGTAATTAATATTGGAATTATAGGATGTTTGATGTATTGAGTAACGCGAGAATGTATTTATTGTACTTGAACTGTGGAAATGCAGCACCAAATTGTGCTAATTAGTCGGCTTTCAGTCCTGGATGAACGTGACAGCCCTTCCTAATAGAATAAAGCTGAGCAAACGATAGCAAAAGATGTGGCGACAATTTCCGCCGAGATAATAATCCGTCACTGTCGGGTTCGATTGTGTCCAGAATTTTGATTTTATTGGAAAAGACGTTGCTTTTGTCTAGTGTTCTAGCAAAAATATGAAGTATTCCTATAATCACATATTATTATTAAGCTAAATATTAAAATGTAAATCCTGCAATTAAAAGGGACGTTTTAAATTCTAGGGTCACACTTATTTTAAATTGCCGACATCAAACTCAGTGCTGCTGAAGGCAAAGGTTTAAGGCTGAAGCGCCGATAAATGCGGTTTATTTCTTTAATCATGTAGAAATCGAGCTTAAAGGATTACCCAAAAGCAAGATCAACCTAAATGCAAATGTGTACACTAAGAGGATTGACCCACTTTAATGGATTTGGGTAAAATTCAAGGGATATTTGGATAATCCAATCTACCTGCATTTGGCAGTTTCTAAGTAGAACTAATTAAACAAATAAGAACTTACAACACACATCTTTAGTACATTTTAGTCTAGAATAGCCAGATTTACAGGGCGCTACCTTATATTTTCAAATTCATGATGGGTATGAAGTGGAATTTGCAAATGCTTGCTTCTAACGGTAAAAACCAACAGCTCGCATGTTTTCTAGTAAATATGGAACGCCAAGAATCAGTGTTTATTTAGAAACATTCACAAAATTTGCATGGCCTACAAATGCATATCAGGTGGAATCGTTGAATGAGCGGTGGAATCGTTGAATGAGCATTTGGTAGTGCAATTTGCCTAATCCGTCCCACACCTCACTGTGTTATTTAAATTAGTAAACTCTCTGCTGGCTTAATTTATTGCAGCCATAAATAGAAAGACAATAGAAAACAATATCTAGAAGTAAAAGGCAAATAATGGCGTGCCGCAGGGAGCGATGGTAGGTTCCGTACTATTTATTTTTAGACAGATACCTTGAATTTTCTGTGCACGAAATTAAGAGTACAACTAAATTTAATTCCTGGATGAAATCTGCTTGAGCCATACCTCTGTGTTAACGTTTAATTCCAACTCAATTAATAGTCAAATGTGTCGGTCAGCCGCAATCTGCGTAGTAATGCACATACAACCCACGTTAACAATTTCTGAAATTGCAGATGTTTGTCACTGCAGTACGTAGTTAACTGGCGATTCCGAGGGTGCCGTTTAATTAGACAAACACAGCAATCTCCATCTGAGCCAGAAAATGAACGGGGAGCCCCCGCTGGGTTAAGTTTGTGTAATCGCACCTATGATGGACGCCATAACATGCGAGTGAATCGTTTCATTAATAAAGAAGCACAACGTACATTTTTTCTTGAAAAAAACTGAAGCAAATAAGCAATTGGGAATGAAATATAACGTTAATTGGCAGACCAAACCATGTCATGTTTTCGTCAATTACGTGAAGGCAAGGAGCTTGTGCAACCAGAAATAGATATGTAATTGTAACAGTAGGTCAGGCTAAATAAAATAAGTAGTTGGATGAAGAAATTTAACAAACACGCCTGGTAAGTCCCAAATGTAATAAAAATAAGCGTAATTGTTTAAAAATAACGATAGTTAAAAATGTATTACAATCGCATTAATATATAAAAGTAAACACCAATATAATTGACATAGAAAGTTTCGGGGAACTTTGCTACATAAATTATTAAATGAATTTTTTAGCGTTGTATTTAATATACAAACCTCAGCTTACCTGTTAAGTAGTTTCATAATAATTTAACAAACTTGTATCACCAATATTTTTATGTACAAAAAATCAGTCGGACAGTTCAGCGTTTCTATGAGTATTAACTATAAACAAAATATTCAGTTAGAGATGTAAGCCGGAAACAACCTTTATTTACTTTTATCTGAAACTTTCATTTCAGTTGCCCATTGGGTGGGCGTGTAGAGTGAACGTGCACGAACCAACCTCACTTTGCAAGGGATTGGAAGCCAATTCGTTTATTAGTGTTAAACACGAAATATAATTGTATAAATGATAACTCAGTAAAGGTAATAGTTTGAGAAAGTGCTATTGGAATGAATTTAAATTCTTCCGAATCATCATGGCGACGCTCCGCTTTTAAACGCTCTTAAAGTATGGCATTTCTTTGTAATTAGCAACTAGAGAACTATGCAGCATAATGATATAATTGCTGTTTTTACGAACATTATTCAGAAAATGCTTAAATGGCATTTTAAAAATCTAATGACTACTTTCTCTGCATTATGCAGCCGGAAGATCTTACGTTTTTAATTTGGATTATCAACTAAAGAGCAAAGCGAGCAGCACTTTTGATTTCAAGTTACATCCAGCGTAACAGTGACACAACTCTTCTTGAAAGTAAAATTGAAGATTGATCGAGCCTGAAAACGAGGAATTTAATTATGACGCTGTAAATTGTGGTTAGCGAGGGATGTTAGGTTATAAATTGTTCTCAATTAAAAGCGAGCTTTTAGTCTTCTTGATGTTGCTTTTAGTGCAATAAAATGAAAAATGCTTGAATTGAGAAACACAACACATATTAACGCTATAACTAACATTATAAAAACCTTGTTTGTTGAGCTTTATGATAATAATATGTTTTCAGGCTTTTAAACTTCAATTTAATTAGTATATAAAAAAAGAAACTTCTCGATGTTACCTGTATTACTGTTAGTAGCACAAGAAATGGCTATTACGTAGTTTCTGCTTTAATATTTTGCTTGATATTTGAAAAACCTTGTAAAATTGAAATTTCTAAAAGCACTATCGTACATAAAAAATTGATGTAATATCGATTCTACAAACTAAAATACAAGCATATTTCCAACAGTCCTTGAAAAGCCCCTGGAATTCTACAATTTCATGTAAAACATATAAAAAGCGTATAAAATTTGCTCGAGGCAGTTGTTTATGCTATCGAATGACGTATTTCTCTGCAGTAACTTATAAATTTAACGATGAGCATAACAAGCTTTTGTTATTTGCTGATTTCCGATGTTGCTTTTGGATGCAGCACGAAGTACAGTTAATCCCAGTATCAACGATCAATAAAACTAGAACTTGTACATTTGCAGTGCTCGTGGATATGAGCACATTTGCAGACTTTTAGCAAATGTTATTAGCAGTGTAACTGGAAAAACGTACATTTGGGTCAACCTAGCGAGTTGTTGAGCGGAACAAATAAATATCATTATGGAAACATGCAATTACGGTGCTTATCTTATCGCAGCTACGATTTAAATTTTTCACCAACCTGAAAATGTCTACAGTTCTTGAAACGTTACAAGGTTGAAGAGACGCTTGCAATTGGAGCCTGCTACTTGTAACGCTCCTTCACAATCGACTCATACCCTTAGTCGGTTTCCGTAACTGTTCAAGTTTGCACATCTCAGTCAGGGATACGTATTAACAATTCGGGGCAAATCTGCGGTTTTATTTGCATAATTTGGAAGCGGGACCAGAACAGATTACAGTCGGTTTGTGAGCAAGGAGTTCGATGCACTTGGGAATCACCCGACCAATTATTATTTGAAGGTGGAGGCGTTGGGGAAATGTTTTTGAAATTTTTTCGACGTAGGTGTCAGGGTTGATGCCCGACTCAGCTAGGGCTTTTAGAAAAACTTGATAAATCAGTAACTGCTCCTTCATACGCGACTAATCTTAAGGTCCTTCAGAAGACCTTGAAGGGGTTTTAATAATATGGAGCCCTACAGAGTAAAGCGCACCAATTCAATGCAAGTTTAATTCTATGAAATAGGGTACTGAATGTTATAATCACCTTTTAACAACCAATTTATGGAAGTCCATTTTGTTTGTTTTTATATATCAGATTTAAGAGTTTTCAATAATAGTATTTCCAAGCACTACTTGTACTAGTAAAGCATCGAATTAGTGCGTGTGTGACGTATTATTAACATACAAGTAAGTCAATTGTATGAAAGAAACATTGCTAAATGACTTTCTAATAGTCTTAATGAGACCTATCTTTCAGTTTTTCTACTTTATTATGAATACTGGGCGTGATCTACTGAATTAGTTTGAGACAGTTTAACAAATTTAACAAAATAGAACATCTGAGGAATACAATATTGTAGCAATTAATGTGCCACCTCCGTCTTTCTCAACAAAATTTGCTGGGTGGTTAGTTCGCCAATCACTAAATCTGCCTTTTTCTATATAAGAAGCAAATCCTGGAAGATATCTATGAGAAATTTAATTTTAACAGTTGATATTTTAAATATATATATTGTGTGAAACAGAACATCGTATATCAATTACAAAACTGCTTTAAAAGTTCTGGTTTATACCAAACGAAGAAACTAAATCAGTATGGTATAAACATTTTCCATTTAAGAAATAAATAATTATGGCTGCTCAATGGGCAGAAAACCAATCTGGTATAAAAATGGTAAATTTTCAATTGTGAGACTACCATAACTACCATAACAGCACTAATTTTGTACGTGGTTTAAGAATAACACATGAAAGTAATACGATGAAATACTGCTGATAAATACAACAATAAGCTTTCTCCATAGCGAACTTCTGCAACGCTTAAATGAAGCAAATGGTCAACAAACAGGCATTACAGGTTTTAGAGGTTCAGAATTAGAATATAAGCAAACTATCAGTAATAGACACCTATAGACATGTATAAATATGATCGATAAAGCATAATTAAACCAATTTAAAACAATGACATAATTGCTGGTAACAGAACAATTGTGTGCATATGACTTCGATAGAACGGAAGATTTTTAAAGAATTAAGAATTTATTATAAAAAGGCAAGCAATCAAAAATCATTGGTTCGATAAGGAAGGCTTATTTGGATGTGCACAATATAATTTATTATTACGTATAGAAACATTGTTATATATACAGAGAATTGTTCTTTGTGTTTTGTCTCAGATTACCACATCAACATAGCACAAATAGCAGATGTTGAATATGAAGCATTCTTACTAAATAATTGCGGAGAGTAAACAAAATAGCAATAATAATGTGAAAACACAATTAGCAGCTTACTTGAAATATATACTAATAAAGTATTCACAGGAAAGTGTGGAATTCAACATATTCATGTTATCTTACAAGACGTAAAGATATTCCACCTAAAAACGATAGTAACTGTACGAATGTACTGTTCTAGAATTAATACTTATGTCGATGGATGAAAAGGCATGGAAGATTATACAAAACCTATGGATGAATAAAAGTGAGGTATGTAAGTACATATTATCCCAAAAACCTGGGAGAATTCCTCTAAAACTCTACTGAATGAGAATAGACTTGGATTTATTCTAATAAAAATATTCAGAACTCGCTTATCATATTAAGCACATATATGGTCGAACAATAAAACGTATAAAGCGAAATCAAGATTCAGCATATATCGAGCGATCAAATAAATTTCAGATTTAGTTTGCTAAATCTAAAACACAAAACGGGAATGGACACAAGAATGCAATTTTACAACACCATGGCCGTTTCTGGAAGCGAATCATGGATAATGCATACAACGAATTCAACATACAGACATCGGAAACGAGATTCTTCAGAAGCGTTAAAGGGCGCACGACAACAGAATAAGAAATGAGGAAATACAAGAAGAGTTATGAATTTTCGACGTAAATTATAAGATGACAGACACCTAAAAGAACGCAGAAATTGTTAGATTATTTTTGACCTCGGTCAGCTATATTTGCTATTAGTCCAGCTACAGGTTGTTATTAACAAAATTAGTTAAAAATATTCTGCCCGGATTTTTCCTGGATTCGGCCCTGTACTAGTTACATTTAAATTTAGTCCGGCGGGTATTGAAATGCTTGCGCCTCGAATTTGTTTTCTTAAGTAACCAATTCTTTAACGCGGGCGCAAGGCCATAGTAAGATTTCCTTCCTCGAAACTATATTATAAATATCACCGTTCATGTTGCATTTGCCGAATTGGGTCCGTGAATTCATGCTTTAATGCAGTAACCGATCGCCGCACAAGGCCGACGTGAAGTTTCATTCCTGGAAATTAGATTGTAAAATGATACCTTTTCTTAGCTTCTTGAATTGCGCCCCTCGCTCGCTGAAAGCGCTGATTAGGTTGTCGAAGGTTCTAGAGTTGTTCGTGTTAATTGTTCTTTGTTTCTTTTGCAAGGCTGGCAGGTTCTTTGTTCTGAAGGAATGAGATCATTCTGCGCGGGGGTGACCATCGTTTTTACCGCGCGTTTCTGAATTAATTGACATCGAGCTGTGAACCACAACGAACGTGCAAATTTGTCGCCCCCGGGCCGCGTGCTGCGGTCCGGGGAACTTTCTGTGGAAGCAGTGTAGTTTAGTGTCCACGTTATGTGAACTTTGTGATCTTCACGTACGCGGGCTAAGGGCGATGTTTCGTTAAGCTGTTTCGAATTATTGGCGAGGCGCCTTCTATCGGCTTTTGCCCTCCAGCAAGGAGTGGAAGAGCAAGTTGCACCCTTTTGCACATTCAACAAAGGTGTCCTCATAAGCCTACAATACTTTTCATATCAGTGGAAAAAGTTTCGGCAACTCTGTTGCGAATTCTGTGAAGAAGCCGTGTTAATTTGAAGCTACCCGTCGCCCGCCGCTGGCTGCCATCCTTCTTCGTGGGGTAAACCGACCCTCTGGCCCTCCGTGCCGAATTGGCCCCTGTACAACCCTTTCGTTCCCATGTGGGGAGCCCGCTACACCTCTGCAACGTCACGCCGGCCTTCGCCGAGGCGGAGTTCGTAACTATCGCCAACCCCAAATAACATGCTGACAGCTCTCAGGTAGGATCTGTTTAGTGTTTCTACAGCGTAACTGACGTGCCGAGTTGAGTGGCGTCTATAATTTTATTGTGTGTTTTCCGAGTGTTCATAAACATTGCGCCCGTTCACTCAAGCCTATAATTTGATGTATGTGTTATTAATTAGAGGCTTCACCCCGGTTATGTACTTCGTGTTGCCCAGCGTGTAACTATATATTCCTTTTCTTAGACAATAGGGTAATTGTTTTTTTTTGGGGGCCCCGATATTTCATGTGAATATTTGTGCCATTTAATTCCTTGCAATAATAAACTTTATTAAAGTTCAACTTATTCTTTTAGTGAATGCTAAACCTTCCTGGTATGGGTCTTCAACCCATTTAGCATGGCAAAGGCCACATGTAATTAATTTGTAAAGACGACAGCATGTCCTTGTTGATAAGTGAACCCTAAGAACTGGGGTTAGTGTCAGTCATTGTGTTGTTATGTTAAACTAGGCGGGTGGCCAATCAAGGTAAGTCATTTGCTTCGTGGCCACCTGTGTGTTGAAATCTGAAGACTCGGAGGAAGCCCGGTGGACAGCGCCGAGGTGAATAGCGGCGAACCTGGAGGACTTCTACATAGGCTACGTGTATGTTCTTGTTTCTAACACGTTTGCCATTCCCTATCTAGAAACAAGTGGCGCTCTAGGCATCTATTTTAAGCAATCTCTAGGGTAAGTGCCGCCGGTTTTTCTTTGTACTCTCGAACCACGCCTTCCCGACTGGGCTAAGTGCGAGGAATCGGAGCAACAAAATCTGCTCCAACACATTCAGATCTGTGTTCTTTTAGTAAAGCCGGCGAACCCTGTAGTTTGTACCCGATTTTTGACAGTGCTCTTGATCAATGTCGATCTGAGCATTTAATACCGTAACAAAATGTAGAAAGATCGAAAAAAAGATTATCCTAAGCGAGATAATGTAAAGTACAGTTCGGGACAGGCAATAATGCCTAATCGTTGAAGACAGAGGAAGAAGAAAATCTAGTTCCCTGTAGCTTCATATAAGGTAACATTAACCAACTCGGAATTAATAGCTACAGAGCCATGTCTGTTACAAGCACAATTAGTAGACTATAAGGACGAATTTACAAGATAACTGCAACCAGTCAAGGTTTAGGTTTAGAGCAGGCATATCTACTGTTGATAATATATTGATAAAGTTAGAAAGTCACTGTTATCAGTCAGACGCAGAAGTGCACATAGCTGTGCAAGAATTCTTCAAACAGCAGCCACAAACATCTCCTTACATGCGGTGTCAATCGCTTGATGACATAGTGAGATAAGTACCTTAATGTATTGATCGAATGTTTGTAATTGTGTTATTCAATACAATTTAAAAAATAAAGATGGCCTTCTATTGAACAAGCATCGTAGTTGATCGTTACCCTCAAACATTTAAAAATAATGAATACCTTGGGGATAAGAATCATATTTCAATACAATTCAATATACTTTACGCACATACACAAATCAATGCACAAACACGTACAGCAATAAATATAGTGCCCGTGCTAAGAGTAAAAATGTCGTGTGCCAAGCTCGTGGTAAAAATGCTGAGTAGAGTATGATTCATAGTGATGATTGACGGTTGGCTTGTCCCCGATCGTATTTATATTTGCTCTTTCAATCCTCTTTCATTGTAAGTGCTAACTGCCATTGTGTCCCCGAGGATTTTGCTTCAACTGAAAGAATTCCTTCCGTCTCGTCTATCCGGGCATTAGACCTTGCTCCATTGTTCTGATTGCGCCGAGGGAGCTATTGTCTTCGAGGATTTTACTAGCCTTGCCCCTTCCTCGGTAGATATTCGTCTGCGAGATGGAAATTCCCGCAGCGTGTTCTGGCCGCCTGCGCCCCTGCTGTGTCAAAATGCTTCAACATGCATTAATTTATTTTATTTGCATTAATAATTGCGCGTACTGGCACTGCATCAGCGGATGTTGTTAATTACTCGCGACCCTCTTTAAATTGCGTTTACAGAACTTATTAATCACTCGTGCCTCTTACTGTTTTCCAAGCGAACCAACAGTTGGCATCCATTGGATTTGTTGCGATCCGCCCTTCAGCTTTTGTCGTGTGGGTTACTTATTACCGCTGCATGGGACTATGTATGCCTGCTACATCGAGAAGTAAGACAAATTTCGCATATAACTAACGATGACGTGAGAACAAAGCTTTAGACTGAAAAAGATGAGTATTAAGTCTGAAGATCTTGGGGGTTACGCAATAGACCGCGTTCGGCTACCGGCCATTTACATTATTTCTATATGGTGTAAACACTCAAGGGTTTCTCCGTCATACTTATGCTTATCGACGTATTCGCTGAAGGCAAGCTGAACTTTTATTGAATGACGACATAACCTGAGACATTAGCCGTTAAGAAATTCTACAGATTCAAACCATTATCACATGGTATGACATGATCTTTTTAATGATGGTCATGTATTCAAAATTTACACAGAGACAGAATTCTTCTGTGGGTCACATTGAAGGGCAGGAAAACGAACTAATGGATAAGAGAAAAACAAAAATACTAGATATAGCAGCAATCATAGCAGGAAATAAGTGGATATGGGCTGGACACGTACCTAGGATGAATGTAACAACATTGGATAAGAAGAGTAGTAAATTGGAGACCGTGGGAAAGTTAGCGGAGTAGCGAATGACCAACGATGCGCCAGGGGGACAATATTAAGGAACTTGCAGGGACAAACTGTATAAGAACGGCAAGCGATAGACCACAATGGAAAGACCTTGAGGAGACCTACGTCCAACTATGGTAAAGTGGTGGTTGATAGTGACGTAAACTGAGCTGAGTTCTGGGGACATGTAAACCACCCTCTCCTGGCAAACATTTCTAAGTGGGACCGTACTAACACTTACAAATTTGTTAAACTATCGAGATTTGGACCCATGTGTCAATTTTCTTCATATATCATTAGTATCAAGTGAAGAATCTATTAGTTAAAGTGCAAATTGACAATATGTTTGTCGAGTTTGAATGCCAATAACTTACTAGGGTGTAATTGTTTATTACAATATTCAAGGTGGCTACCACCCTTTTGAATACACAGCTGAACCCTTCTATTAATCCCAACAATTGCTCGCTGTAGATGACAATCGGTTGACATTTATTAATTTGAAACCTAACGGATCGTTACCAGAGTCCATATAAGCAATCCTGTAAATTAAATTTAACACAACCCTCTGCTAGTGAATTCCAAATTACAAACGAAAGGGATTTCCTTTCATTTAAACTAATGTCGTGTGCTGTATTACACCCAGTACATCATAAACCGTTTAATCCACCGTACGGCGTCTGCTGTGGAAATTTGCTAACAGATAGGAGACTGTGGGCAATTTTGATACAATCAGCTTAATGATAAGAAACGGCGGCGCGTGACAGGGCTCAAAAGGACTTTTCTCTTTTTCTTGCTTTCGGGATGATTAGCTCGGGACGCAAGCAGAGTATAAAATATCCGGCACCTGCTGGTTGTATCTGAAGCATGTAATTAGGCCCGTGACCACCAAGTTTACGCGAAGTCGTATATTATACGTCCGCTGGGAAGATTAGAACGCAAAGTTTAGGGCGGCTGCGATAGTTTAATATGTAGATGTGGCCATAATTTCCGCCTCAGACAGCTCCGAGCAAATCGCTAATGCTGTGTAATGTCCGATAATTATGACTCCAACAATTAGTGGGAAAGCTTTCACTTTCGTTTTCGCACCTGCCGTTGCCCTTCTATGATTTCATGCATGCATGTGTCTGGAAATTGCTTTAACAATCGCGCAAGACTCGCTGCTTGGTGTTTGCTGTGGCACATGTTCTTGTCGAACCATTGCGCAACTAGGATTGGCCTAAGAAATGGTGATTTGTAGTTAATGAATTGGAATCGGTTGTTGAAACTGTTTCCAATTATCAGATCTCAAATAGTTCTATAAAACTACAATGGGATTTAATGGAATTCGAACTGATGTTGATATAGCGCAAGGTTGGATGTGAAAACTAGTTATGTCCACATTTCGAAATAAGCTTGAGAAAATATTTAAATATCACTTCCGTCTTTTTCTTTTTTTAAACAAATCTCCTTACAGCTGTATGGCTCCCCACGTCATCTTATTTAATTTTTGCTTATAAATATATCAACAGGTTATGAAGTAGCTTTTGCTTTGTCCTTCCTGTCAAGGCCATTCAAATCGTTACTATGGGCATAAAAATGCAATCTCGAAAAGGTGGACTCGATGAAAACGAAATCATCTTTTATTTATGAGCTGAGCGACTATCATCCATTTACTTCCTGGCGATTTTATAGATATCTGCCAAGAACTTCTCACGCACAAAATCGAAAAAAGCCAAATTAGTGGCCGTAAAGTGAGCGTAGACTGAAAATGATTAAACGTAGACACCTTTCCTCAGCCATTCGATTTTCGACACCTTGGAAGTTTCGTTGCCCTCTGGAGCTATTAGCATTTCTGTATTGCAACCAGTGAAAGGGCCTGCAAGTTCAAACAACTTCACTGACTACATGTTTTGCTCATCGGTCGTAGTTTCGCTGTAAGTCAATGTTTAATTTATTACACAGTTTGCATATCTACGACGTTTAATCATAGGCTTTATAGCTCTTTAACTCAATAATAAGACGGGAAGCACGTCTGCCACTTCTTGCACGTACAGAATCAACATCTCCAGTTGCTCTTCTGGAAAACGGTAGATTATACTTACAAACAATTATTACAAAATTGAATAACTAGAGATTAGAAGATTTTATGAATTTGTTTATTACTTCTGAAAATATTTTTTTAAATTTAGTATCGAAACCTTATACACTACACCAAGCGGCATACCAGCAAAGATACAACGTTTAAAATTATTTATCATTAACCGATATTATCGCTACGTTTTCCCAACACTTGTTCAAGGAAGGTTACTTAATGCGTTAAACACGTAAGATATGTTAAAATATTTCACTCGTGAAAGTAGTTGACCAGTAAAATAATTTTAAAACTAAATGTATGTTCTAGTAATGCAATTTGCAGGTTAATATCAGTGTTTATGTGTTTGCTGCATACGACTGTTACTCAATCCAGTTGTTTGACTATAAAATCAGGTTTGCAAGCGGATTCCATTTTATAACTGAAAAATACGGAAAAATTAGACGATTTAGTTTTAATTTCTAAAAATTACGTTATCAACCCCTATTATATTTGGTGCAAGCAAGATGACCAAGCTGATTTCTTTGATAGGAAAATCTGGCATCATTTCGTATCTTGCTTTATCCAGACGTCAGCAGAGGGCGAGCTTGATTTATGTTCTGTAAGTAGATTTTCCATATTATGATATATGTAGCTCCATCGACAACAGACGTTCATGTCGAGTTTCAAATGTGTGCGCAAAAGAGGTTTCGGAACTTAATAATGTTAATTTTAGAAGGTAATCAGTCAAAACCGATACAAAAAATTCATTGGTTAAAATTGCTCGCCCAATTTTAATGTTTTTTTTATAGCCGTGATGTAGACAAACACGAATAGAGCCGCAAAAACAAATCCAACTAAAGCATTAAATTAAGGCTTGGGCACAACTCACTGTCAGGCTTTTAAAGTATTAAATTGGAAAGATTCCATTTCAGAAATCTAAAGCATAATAATACACTGAGTTAAGCTAATTTCAAGCACCGAATCTAATATATTGTAAATGAAGCAGTATAGGATTAGGTGTCAGCGACTCTGCTACTAATTTAAATTTTAAAGCTCATAGAATTTAAGCTGCCGTCGAACTTCAACACCGCAAAGCAACTTCTCCTCTCAAGGTCGCGGAAGGTTCCTCTTTAAATAATTCATAAGCAAAAGGCGTTTTTGTTTCGTCTTCACCCTTTGACCCCAGATATTTACTCAAGTGCTCCGTGGAAGGCAAGAAAAATCCCTCGGGAATTATTTTAATTAATAAAATTATCTGCGGACAGAATTAGTACCTAAAGGAAGACTAAAAACGGTGTCTTTATGTTAATATCATTTTTCAAGTAAATGAACTGAAGAATGGTTCAAGTTTCTATATTTTGGTTTATGCTTCTCACTTTGTAAGTTCTAAAATATCTAAGCAGGAAAAATATAAAAAATAGTGAAATATTTAAAATTGTACAATTGCAGTTTACATCAATATAATATTTATCTACTCTGCCTAACCATTTATGCTAAATGTCTACTGTTCCAAAAGCTTTAGTCTTAAGAAAACTTAAGCAATAATTTTGATGATAAGTACATAGCTTTCTACTGTAAAAAGCAGATGAATATTTACAAAAGTAGGTGTGCTAAGAAATATAATTGTGTCATCAATTCCCTTTTAACAATTATATTCTATATTTTCCTCAGCTAAAGAAACTGTATGATACTGACCTAGGCCTAGGGAAGTGGCATTCTTTGTAAGTACAGTCCTAGAGAAGAACGCGTTTCAGATTACAACCATGTGGCTTGGTCGACTACCAGCCACAATCGTTATGCTTCTGTACATGCAAGTTAAAGTTGTTATTTATCGTGAAAAATATTTTGGCAGGTTGTTGTCAAGTTCAGCTATAGTTCTCACTTAAGGTTGTTACAACCTACAAAAAACCATTTTAATTGAACTGTATATATTACTATAACTGAACTAGGCTGGTAATTATTTTGGAATAGTTTGCTAAATCGTTCAATACACAATAACACTCAGATATACTAACAATAATAGTTTTACACCTCAATATAAGCAGGATAGGGAGTCGTGAATACCCAAAACGGTCCGCGATCAATAGCCGAGGAGGAAGTGAGTTTACACTAGATTAATCAAATTCAAATACGGGCGCCACCATATTGTTCATTAAACAACTTGTAAATCTAAGGTGGAACCTAACTTACAGTGAAGGTGATGTCTCAAAAATTACTTTTATCAAATGCAGACTCTTTGATAAGCAATGACCTGTTATACAAAGAATAGTACATAAATGTGGTTCAGTTAAAGTGCTATTTTATTTTTACCATATACAGGAACATAATATAAAAAGAGGTAATTTTGTCATACCGACATATAATGTTGACTCTATGGTATTTAAATATAAATAATTAGTGGCGAATCTAATAGTAAACCTGTGACGTGGTCACGCAATATCTACAATAAAGTAATAATAGACGATGAAGTTCGAAATTAGCAAGAACATTTCAGTATAGTAACAGTTCAGTATAGTAAGTTCTCAAATATACATATATCATCTTCGGTTTTGACAATGTAGCCCTATTCTCGCTCATATACAGAATTGAAAACACCACGATATGACGGAAATACCAAATCCATAAAGTTCACCAATATCAACAAATCCGAATCCATAAATTTGACCAGTAATACACAAATTAATAACGCATGAACTCTAATTCAGAAACCCCAAATCGAACCCACACTCAAAAGAAAGAAATACAAAAATCCCTCCATCAATAGTATTAGTGTACACACCTTTATAAAACTCACTTCTGACGGATATCAGCGTAACGTTCTCTCCCCCAGTTCTAGGTAACTTAATCGGGAGGACTTATTTTAAGTCTACATCAACGCCTTAGTGCGCCAATATTCAGAAGAGGTGCTGAATTATCGAAACCCATTTAGAATGGAAAGAGCATAGGCAAATTGCAATTAATGCTTTCATATCCCAACCCACCCACATTACTTCGTTACATCTAATGAGTAGTTAAGTTTTCCAGATTCCACACACCCAAAGGATTGGGAAAAGTAAAGGAGATAACTGCATTTGGTATAAATTAAAATCTCACACAATGGAGGGACGCTAAAAATCTCAAACAATTATTAATGGTAGCAGCGGATGTTGTTTATAAAAATTTTGCCGGATGTCCTTCAACTGAAAAAACAGACACCAATTATGCGAAAGTGGGTGGTTAGAAGGCGATTTCACCACTACAATGAAACTAAATAACCCTAGAATTACGTAAAAAACGACTTCCAGGATTCAACAGTGTCATTATTGAGGTCGAAGCACTCAATGTTTCGTCCACTTTCATAAGGAGCTTCATTAGGAGGAAAATCAAAAAATCACCGTAACTCGACGTGTAAACTACACCAGAGGTGAAACTCTTCTTTTACGTTTAAACCACGCCGGAGGCAAAATTATTCTGAAGAAAAGTTTCGCCTCTGGCGTGGTTTACACGTTGAGTTTCGGTGACACTGACTCTCAGGCCATATTCCCACATGTGGAATGAAGCTCCCTGAACAACACATATATATCACAATTAGTAAAGAGATATGTTTTTTATAAACAAACATTGAAGTATTTTAGCATTATGCAGACAGGTTGTCAGTAAATTAAATCTTATGTTAGCTACATTAGCTACATACAATTGACCATGAGAGAAGCATGGTTCTCTTAACTCAATTCATGCTACAATTAAAGTTTGCCCTTGAGAATTATTTATTGCGATAGCAAAACAGATTTGTTTTTAGGATTGAAATCGTTTAAATTGAAAAGGGTATTCCGAGAAAATTTATGGTGATGGCGTAAATATTTAAGTAAGAGTGCGCCCTTGTCTTAAGTGCAGAGGGTAAGGTAGGATGTAAGCAGCGGAAGAATTCGGTGGTTAAGTGTGAAGGAGTCTTGCTCCGAAGATTGTAGCAACGAGATGTAAATTTGTAAATAAATTCTAATATACAGTTCACTATTGTTTATATTGGCCCCATTGGCCGAACATGTGGTATTCTAAGAATAACATTACTCCCAGCAGATGACCTTGTAATTATTGTGGCTTCAGTGGAGATTTAAGTTTCTAAGCAACATGATGGGTGTTCCAACTTTAAGCCTTAATTTATCCAAAAGGTTGAAGAGAATGTAGAAATTCCATTAGATAATTAGCAGAGTCATCATAATTTAAAGTTGTATCGACGGACTTGTTGTTATCATAACAAATTTTCCGTTGACTGTTCTCTCAAGAAAATAAGCAGACTTGTGACTACTTGGATACAATTGCCGGCCGAAACTAGCTCAAAGAAGACGGCGTGTACAGTTCTCTATGATGTTCGGATTTTTACCAAATAACTACAAGTGTATCCAGGCATTCAAAGAGAATTCGTAAATAAAATAATCTGAAAGAGTAGGTCAACTCAAATAAAGGTAGCAGTAACAAATGAATAACGCCAGAATGTGAAAATCACAGTATATAATTGTCATTAATTGACATATTTAAAATTACAGGTCGACAAATTACGAGGCAATGCACAAAAATGCATAATGCCTAATACATACATCTTAATACCTACTTACAAGTGTACAATACAGCGACACAATTTATCGCACACATTAAAATCAGGCAATGACTTGAAAGGCGATGCGCTTAGTGTACTTCCAGATACCAAGCTCGCAGAGCGAACTGTATACTCCCAAGGTCACATCGGCAGTCTAAACGAGTCGTTTCCTACGCTCTAAGGAGTTTATGCAGCAGGTGTGAAGCGGGTCGCGACTTGATATGGACGGGTCAGGGCCATTCTCCCGGAGGGCACCCGCATTCAGATGCAACGAAAACTAAATCTTAGCAAACTACCCTACGGCTCCTCACTGACTGCTATAAGGGGAAAATAGTCCACGATAAAACGTAGGTGAAATTAAATACAGCGCAAAGAAGGCTTCCTACATACCCCAGGAAGTTCTGGGCACGTGCGAAGAAGTAAACCAGCAGCGCAGAATTCGCTGACAATGGCGTGGGAACGAAACGTCCATAAATTATGCCCAGGAAAGCAGATCCACCGAAAAGGCGCGGGCAACCATTACACAAAGTTAGACTGCATGCCCATACATTCAATGAACACTTTAACTGACGCTTACACCGGCTTCATGCTGCTAACGAAGGCAAGCCGGAAAAGAACGCCAAGCTAACAGTCCCGACCTTTTACTCTTTGGGCTGCAAGCCAAAACTAGTCCTGGCACAAGCGCGCGAAATATGATTTCAGTACCATACAAATTGGAAATTGAATAGATGCGTAACTGACGCGTAACAATATGGACTAAGTAGTACAGGCAGCGAAGTCAAATAGATGGGTAACATCGTATGTTGTTTCTTCACTTTTGACTTGATTTAAAGCAGTGCCATGTATATAAGGCAGAACCATTTTTGTTGTATGGATCGCCGGTTCTTAAGCCTGCCTTTTGATTAAAATTGTCCATGTTTGCATATACATTGTAAATTAACTCCTTTAGTATTTGAACAGCACGTCTCATGTCATTGGTTATCTTAATTTCTTTGCAGGTCCCGGATGGTGTAGCTTGAACAAACGTCCACGTTCGATCAGCAGAGTTAAACGCTCTTTCTGGTCAGAACTTGGATGGGAGTTCCACGGCTGCTTCTCTCGGCGCCTCGTGATACGGCTGTCACGGAAATAGTTGATCCCGGCGGTCATAATAACATCATGACAGTCGTTAGTGGGGTTGGACGTCCCCATAAATGCACAGCGACGCCTATAATTGGCCTAACGGCTGTTGGCTGAGTGCGATATATAAATAAATTTACTTCAGGTATGATTCCATTGCCAATTTTTAAAAGAAAATTAGCGAACGAACTCCCTTTACATGAACTCTCACGTTTAGACGCAAAGGTAATGTGTCAATATGATTCCCTTAACCACTGAAAGAATCGGTCTAAAATATCCAGAGAGTAACAATTTTGATATGAATAAATAATTCTACAATTGTTTCAAAATGACAACTGTTTTTACAGTTTCTAGTGCCAAAAGTGGCTGCTTCCAGAACTTTTAATCTTAGGGGGCGCAAAACTTATAAACTGTAAGACATGCAACCTTTGTATGTCTTTAGTGGATGTTAGGAGTGCCGTTTTTGCAATTCTCAATTTTTCCCTTTATTAGGGACCTAAAGCCCATAACTGTAACAAATTTCAAGTATCTAAGTCGGCAGTGGAAGTGGTCAGGAATTTTGGTCATACAAACATGCAATCAATTTTATATATACTACAGATGATATCTATATTTAGCATTGATATGAGATTAGAGAACACCCTCTACACTCGACACTTATTTTTCCATTATCGTGCGACCAACCTTTCAAACCAGACTTTTAGTTTCAGACAGACTGGGTCGTAGAAAATTACTATGTATACTTTCCAGAATAAGAAGTCGGAATACAATGGGCAAAGAGGAATTTACCCTAATAATTGAAGCAGTGTTTGACCAATGCAGATTTTGCTATCTTTTTGAAGATGATTAAAAATGATTAAAAGCAACACTTTTCCAATTATATTGGTTAAACAGTAAACCGATGTTTTGAAATTATGATATGGGTGAGTTAATAATGTTGTTTAAATTGTGAAAGTACTGAAACACACATTCTTGAACTAAAACTGTGATTGTTAATTGAACCAGTGTTATTTTTTACATAACTTGTAAAAAGTGGTTTATTTCAACTTATTGTAGAATAAAATAAATTAATAGAGAACACAAAGTACTGTCCCCGTTAATTTTATTACACCGTGAAATCCAGGAAATACTACACTTCCTCCAAATTGCGTAACTAAAGCGTATCACAAGGAATGTTACCACCTGTATGATATGCTCGCATAATAGGTAATATATTTTCGGAAATATAAAAGCCGACCATATATTTTGCATTTTGAAATAAGCGAACGTTTCGTAAGATAACGCACGCAAACTGTCTTGGGCGAATTTGGAGGAATAAAGCAAAGGCGAATGACTTCAGCTGCCACTCCTCCAACTTTCTTTTCGGGGTGTCCCAGAGCTGCACGGAAATGCTGAACTTTTCAGCTTATTATTTTCCGGAGGTCGTTTATGCGCAACAGCGTTGTCGACACATTAGTGTTCAATTATTTCGCACTCTCGAACACTTATGCTCGAATTCAGATGTATTATGCCCAGAAACAGTCGTATGGCTAATTAAAAGCTGCTCGTGTTATGAACGTGCTTGGAATTTAACTCTGGTGCATTTTTAGTTTCGCTAAGGTAACTAGTGAGAGGGAACGCGTTGACATGCAATTAACTCCATGAGCAGCTGAGAGTTTAAGCAAAATATGAAAGGTGAAAAACATGTTGACGAATAAGCAACTTTAGAGAAACCTTGAATTTATCCGGAGAAATATGGGATGCAAAGAGGGAGTGTTGAAATATTGTTTTTGTAATCGATATTTGGTCGCGTATTTTCCGATTCTTGGCTTTCACGTGGAAACACAAATCACGTTATGTAAATTTTCAAAAACCCTACATTCCGGGGAAGTACGAGTAAATCTCAAAACGTTGAACTTTGTGCTAAGGGTTAGCATGTTAAAAAAATCTCG
Source organism: Agriotes lineatus (assembly GCA_940337035.1). Taxonomy (NCBI): domain Eukaryota; kingdom Metazoa; phylum Arthropoda; class Insecta; order Coleoptera; family Elateridae; genus Agriotes; species Agriotes lineatus. Next base: position 108,574 of record CALNHX010004411.1, read on the forward strand.
ATGCTGATCGTAAAGTACTCCTACCATATGAGTAGTTAAACAAAACCTTTCTCCACTTGTGGTTTCCATATTGCGGCTCTAATAACTTTCTGTTTAATTTTGTTCTTTGTTGACGAAAGGAACTTTAAATGTAAAAGTTTCTGCCCTTCGAATGCTGTTACCGTGCGGCTCTTAGAAACGCTTTTACAAAACCAATGTGGTTCAATGACGTACATTGTTTTATTACAGCGGTTTGCCGAAACCTTTGTTTTTTAGTTTAGGTTTGCGGACAACACTTTACCAACGGGTTTTGAAAGTAGGAAACAAAGTCGTTTAACCACATAACAACCACAGACAGGAAAATAAAGGCAGGTGTCTGCTACTCTACTGATCTTTAGGGCTACTGGGACATTAAAAGGACTTCGAGTATAGTTTCAACCTGTACAGTTAAATCTAAACCGTGGTAAAATTAAAATTAATTAACATTCCTGGTTTGAAGCTTGCCAAATTTGCATATCACATATCATAAAAACTTCGGCATGTAGGATCTATAGCCGTCATCTGAAAGGTCGCGCTAGAAAGCCGACTGGTTTACCACCGATTTTTTCTTCAAGATCCGGATTGCAATGAAAAAATAAAAACAGTTACCAAACGCTGGTCTTCATTTGCGTACTGTGCAGTAATAATCTATGAAATATACCGTGCGTAACTACTTCTCGGCCGACAGAGAGTAATTGGATTCGCAAGGTCGCCATAAAAAACCGAAGAAGCCTCGTTGCTAAGGTGTGGCGAAAAGTGCTTATATAAATTAGTTCCTCCCAGTGGGACATCGAGTAAGGCGATTTTAATTATCTATATTCAGTGCAATAGCAGGAAGCGCTACTGCATATCTAGACCATCAAAACAAAACCCATTTACTAGCAATTTAACAGCTAGAGCAACACGAACGATAGCCATCATGCGAGTTGCTAAAACTAAGGGCGTGTGTTCGCTAATTAAAGCGTTTGCGATAAAAATCGCGTGAAAATGCCCAGTTAATTTTACTGCAAACAGATTTAATCAGCCTTAGTGCAAGTATCGCCATGCCTCCCAGTTTTTAAGCAAGGTGCACTGATTATTAATAGGATCCTAATTAAACCATTAATTACAGCCACGTTCACCGCAAAGGTCGTTTTTTCTCTAACACACCATATTGCTCAACATGCAAAAACGCCAAGGTTGACATCAATAATGTGGAGCAGTGTTGAAAGCTTTGGTGGTCTGTTTGACAATATTGAGAAGTAAATAACGAATTCTGTTTGAATAATAGCACTGGTAAAATCATACATCTTAAAATGAGTACAAAACTACAATTTAACGACTTCCGTAGTTCTGAATAGTCGCAATAATAAAAGTATGGTACATGCAACGATGCAACACTAACAAAGGAAATAGTGAATGTAACAGACACCAAATGGAAGCCAAATAAAAGCTTTTTGGACGGTTTGGTAACATTGAAAGGTGAATGCAAGTTTTTTAAGGATATTTCATAAATATTAAAGAATAAAATGTGTATTGCACAAATATGTTGTTATAATTTATGATCTATTTTCTGTAGTTGTTAACTATTAGCAAAAAATCTGTATTTTACTATAAAAATCAATAGATGCTGCCATCTTTCATTCAATTGATTTTAAACAAATATGCTAATATATTGGAGACGTTGTTGTAAACAACGCAAGGTATAGTTTCCGGAATTTTCTTTAATGGATTATTAAGCAATAGGAAAACTTCCAAAAGGTAAGCTTTAAAATTAAGGTTTATTTAACGTTATTAAAACTATTTTGTATTAGGGGTGAGCTAAGATTCAAAAGAATGATGATATATTTTACTAAAAAAAGGGAGTTGGTTTAGCAGGAAAATTTATAAACATGAATTTTGATATTTATTAAGTATACCTTGTTAAATCATAATAGAAAATTGAAGCAAAGAAGAAATAAGCTGAAGAATTAAAAAGCTTATATAATTGGTTTGTCTAAACGCCTAAAATCGACATATACGGAGTATCGAACACACATTTGTTTTCCACATCTCAACATATAATACGTACATCAGGAACAGAGCAGCACGGCATGAACGAGTATCTAGCTCGTAAAATATGTACAAGAATATAATCCCAAAACTCATAGAGGCATCTCCCTGACCAATTAAACCAATATTCACAATCTACAGCCTTACATGCCGATGATAGACGAATTGAGTATATTTACAAAACTGTTGGTCATGAAATAGCTGGCACACCATATAAACAACTGCTTGTTGTAATGGGTGATTTCAATGCAAAAATTGATAACACAGCAAATGAGATCGTGAGAAATGTAAACATCTGTTTATGTGGATAAGTTCATCTTCATTCAAAAATGTACGACCTAGCACTGAACACTGGTCATATCATAAACTAGTGAATCTCCCAAATGAAGCTAAGTACACCTAAAAGAAAAAAACCAGAAGAGAATAGATATTTAAGAACCTAACAGATTGATCGAAAACACCGAGCTCTGTAGGTTAGTGGTTAGCACGTCTACTTAGCATTCGGGAGGTCGTGAGTTCAATTCTCGCGACCGTCTGCTCTAATTCGGGCTTTTAGGTGGTTTCCCTGATTATTTCTTTAGACCTTTCCTGGCCTTTCTTTCATTCTTTACCCCTTTTTTCTTCCGCCCATCCTATGATTCCCGTTCTTGGCTGAAAAGCCAAAACCCCTATAGCAACCTGTCCCCAGTTGGAGGAACTTAAATTACCTTGCACCTTTACCTTTTACCCTGGTCGAAGCATCAAATTAAGAGAAACTGATGGACGTAGAAGGCAACGTAAATCAAATATGGAAGAATATAAAAATTCCAGAAGATTTCATCGAAAAACGCCAGAAGTTTAAATCAGTTGATAAAATTTTGACAACTTAATAAACAGATTAAACGGGTTTACAGACGGGACGAAATAGCTATTTATGTATTAAGGTCTGTAATCGTGATTATGCACGTGGTACATACAACGTTTTATATAATGTTGGTTCTCAAGATGGATGAAATTTACGGATTCAGTATTCTGGCTACAGACTACTGCGTCATAGTTGTGCTGGCACTGTGAATTTTTGGTGCGTTACGGCTTTTATGAAGAATGTAGAGATTTTATAGACCTTCAGGCCATAAAAGCTATATTACTCTATCGAGAGCTAATAAACAATATTATGGTTCCAAAATGAAATAAATAAACACATAGGAAACATTTGTGTAGAACAAGACAGCACGCCAACCGAAATGAATCACGCTACTTTTTTGATAAGGTTCGATACCTATCCAAGGAATTACTCAATAACAAAGTAATTGTACTCGATATTCAGGGGATTATTGACGTATCGAGAAGATACTGCCTGAACATATAAATATAATATAAGAACTATCTCTCCCAAACACCCATCCCAACACTTGAAATGGCAACAGAACTCAATCTATTGAGAGCAGAAGTTGAAAGAGCAATACACTCTTTAAAAAACAACAAAGCAGCGGGCTCTAATGGAATAACCAGTGAAGTCATAAAATCCATAAAATATATCAGCGTGGATATCATGCACACCCTATACAGCAAGGTACGGGAAACCCTCCAATGTCAGACGACCGGAAAGAGTCGATATTTGTTCTGCTATTTAAAAAAGGATATACCATAGACTGTAAAAAATTAAAGATATATCTTTAATATCGCAAGCAAATAAAATTATACTCAACACAATACATGAAAGATCAAGATCTCTAAAGTACAATGAGTTTCGTTTTTGGAAAAGGAACGAGATAGCTATTTGAAAAGGCCAGATAACTTAACGTCTATCTCTATGTACTTATGGTTTGTGAATTATTTCAAGACGCTTAACAAAGTGGAACTTATTGTAGTAGATAGTAAAGGAAATGGAAACCCTTCAACAGCCGATAAACCACATAAAATTGTTATTTATACTCGACCAAATTCAAACTGAAGTTGGTGTAAAACAGGAGTGCATATTCACACCGATCTTGTTTAATATATACAGTGAAGGCGTAATAAGAAGAGTGTATGATGGATGGGAGGTTGATATACCGACGACACGCTAATCATTACTGTACGTACCCAAGATAAGGGAGAACTATGGGTTGTGCTTAAATACTGACAAAGGTCAAAGTAGTGATAGTCAGCGGAACAGAAACAATCTAAAACTTTATGTCTTAGGAAAAATTGAAGACAAGAGATCAAGAGGCAGAACACCAATCTGGTGGACCAAGCTACCTGAAGATGTCTTACATACACAATACTATCCAAGCAGCTCAAGACAGAGAGAAATGAAAAAACTCCATTAATTCCACGTAATTTCCATGATACCACCAAGCCCGTGTGGGGATAAATGGACCGAGGAGGAGGTTTAATTGTGTTTGTGAAGTACAATAGAGCAGGCTATGAAACGTTACTGGAGTCAACGTTTGTATGAAAAAGTTATGTTTTTGTAAACCAGTAATGATTTTTCGCTTTTTAAGTTCTTTGGAGAATGGGAGTTACCTTTAATTTTGATATTACTTTTGTTTTGGTATTTAAATATATCGTGTGTTAGAAAAACCTCATTTAGGGTAGGCCTTGGAAAGAAAGATAAAAAATCTGGTCATGTCTTAACTTACGTCTGTACGTAAATGTCAGATTGCATTTTGTTTATAAAAACAACTGTCACTGTGACAGGAAAAAGTTTAAACTGCATTAAGTTTAATTGTATCAAGAAAAACGAAAATAAGGTGGCATGTACACAACAATAAGTGTCATAATCATAACGGTCAATAAAAATTGTTTTTGTTAAGTGTTTTATATATTTTTAAGGAGATAGTTCAAGGTCAAGATGTAATTTAGTTCTCTATGACTTATGTTAGTTCATTTGCTTCAATGTGTATATATCAAGGTACGGAAAACCTCAATTTGATCATGGCATGCTGCCTATGAGTTTTTTTTTTTTTTGGAACGCACGATACAATAATCGTGTCATTAAAGTTTATGAATTCTATTATTTCTTTTCCTAAAAACGACTTGTATACTCACTCTAATGCATTTTATTGTAAAAAAATTGACTATTAGAAAATTTTGAAGACTGCACTTACATAGAATATTGTTCTTTAATACTTCTTTAGCTTTCAAAAATATATTAACGACTCTTTAGAAGTGTGAGACATTTTAAACCCGTTTTAAATAATCTGCTAGGCTAATTTTGTACAGCGCACTTTTTTGCAATTTAATTTATAGACATTATTTTACCTGCAGTAATGATAGGATTGAATTTTGGTAATTATTTTAATAAATATAATTGAAGAATAAGACAAATAACTATTTAAGTAACAAGGAATGTAAAGACCCATTAACATTTGAGGTAGGCAAGTACAAGCCAAGGCGAAGCCGAGGCTTGTCGTCTGTCTGTGTCCTATAAATTTATGAGAAATTTTCTTCTAAACTATTGTAACTGTTGTTATAATTCTAGTCACATCAAAACCGATTTTTGCTGACGAAGAGTGCCATTAGCCTATATGAATAATTTAGTAATAATCCAATATATTTCCAATGTTTAGACAAATTTAAATTATCGACAAGTATGAACTTTAGTAACATAGTAACCTCATTATTTTAAACGTCTAGACTAGATTATTTGTCAATATTTACTTTTCCAAATAATTAGTGATCGGCTGAAGCTGAAACTTAATTTCTAGTTGTAAAATTAAATCTCCTGTGTTCATCCGTTCAAATTTCACAGCTAGTTAATTTGAACAGAGGAGCAAAAAATAACAGAAGCAGAGCAAGAGATGTATTAGACTTTTTATCTGAAATCAGGGAATTAGACTGAAGTAAAATAGTTGAGGATAAAAGCGAAAATTAATCTGTAACTAACGATGTGAATGATGTGAAGATAATTATCTAATTACAAGACGCTCACCGAATCGCTGTTGTATTTAACATCTATGCATTGTCTTCGGCAAGAAAGCAATTTTTTGAAGAAAAACACACAGTGCGGGAACTTTCTACTGGTTTGTGGGTTAATTTTAGTTGAAGACATTTTCATATTTGCCGTAAACATTTCTACCTAAATTATAAAACAATTACATTGGTGTTTTATAATTTATTTTCGGTGGCTAATTACGCAACTAATAACACTAATCAGGAGATAAAAATACTGGTAAGAAATAGTAAATTTTATAAATCATTATGGTTTTTGCGCATGTAATTATCTACACATTAATAGCTTCTAAAACGCAAAGCAACTGCTCACATATCCACAATCTACAATTACGTTTCTTTCAATTGCCAACGAATTCAGCATCGAGAATTAAATTACGTTTTAATTTGTGTTCCATTGCACACTTCTGCAATAATCATATACTGAATTTAAAGTTATTAATTTTGCGATTAACACCCATTGCATAATGCGCTAATCCGTGTTTGGGAAAGGTAATTGCATAATTATTTTCATTTACCAAACAAACAATTAAGGATTAACGACAGTCTTAATTGTTTCTTAACGCGTTAGACCTTGTTAGAAGCAACATATCTGTCTAATGTACTATTCAATTCCTGAATTTATTATGTACTTAGCAATTAAATTGGCTTGTCGGTAGAAAAATGCATGCGCCCCCCGTTTTGAGGTTTTCATTTACGAGTGCGTAAATGGCGCCGATAACAGACTGCGCATTTGGTTAGTTCTGTATTAAACTTTTAAAAATATAAATTTCCCAGAAACCTTTAAGATAAAAAATTTATGAATAATAGATTTTAAAGGTAAGCTTGCAAAATCGTTTCATAATAATAATGGTAATTTTTTCCTGTTTTTATTTTAAAGAAAAGAAGGTTTCATATTACAGTATTATTATATAATGAATTTTTTATCTTCAACGGGTTAGACTAGCAACCTGCCCGGAAGCGGCCGAATATGCCATTTTTATTCTTTAAGACATTATGAAGCTATTTTCTTCCCTTGACTATAAAGATTATAGAAAAAAGTAATTCTGTTGCCTCTATCCATAAGCCTACACATTTATGCATTTTTTAATTTGTATAAACTACTATCACTATATCACTGGCGACACTGGCGTGCATAAAACTACCCATATTTACAGGTTCTAATTAAGTTTAGTATCCTATTACTGCGTTTAGGCCCATCATTTTTTTAAAATGCTTTCTATTATTTTAAGTATACATTACTACTATAAATAATAGTTGGCTTAGACTAACTCCTTTATTCCTCTCTCCATTTACACTTTTGCTTTCACTGCTTTGTATATACGTTTGGCAATATATATTAGTGCTATTGGTACATTCGTTCTGTTCAGCGCTTTGAAATGCTTCTTCTATCAAGTGCATCAAATCCCGCTCTTAATGTATGATACTAATAACCTTTCACTTTCTTCTATTTTCCTTTTTATTAAATTTCACATTATATGTATATGTGTTGTCAGTGGTTTGTCTAGTAGCTCAAAAAACCGCTCGCTCCCAACTATTTCAATTTCTATTATTTTCCTTATTTTATCTTCCACTATCCTGGTGCTCAGTTTGAAGCATAATGAAGAATCACAGATTGCTCTGAAATTATCGAAGTTTATTTGCTCTCATTTTTTTATGTATTAGTACTATTAAGTTATCTTCTCAACCGTGCGATATTTTCTCATGTCTTTATGAATAATTGAAAAACTCCATATTCGTTTCTTTACTTTCGTTGCCATCCATTGTTCATATCAGGCTTCACATTATTTTCTACGCGCTTCTTCCCTCTTTTTGTTTTGCTTAGAACTTCTTCCTCTCTTTTAATATTGTCCCTTTGCCATATTCCTCCTCTTTGTTGATTTCTCTTTATCGGCGTTCCGATTTTACCTAGTTGATGTTCAAACTTCTCTCAATAACGCTCCTTCCATACATCCAGCACCCCGTTTGTGTCAGTTTTAATTTTTACCTTTTTCCCCCAAAACGCTCCTCAGTGTATTCTCTTAGTTTCGTTTAACTCTTTGTCAAACTCCTTCCAGATTTTCTGTTTTGGTTTTTTTATTAGTTCTTTTGCTCAGTTTCTTCTACTTATATGTTCTTCTTATCTTGATGTGCTTAACTCTGCACACATTTTTCCAGATTTTCTTCTTTAGTTTACCTTCTCTTTCACATATTTACTCTACCACTTTTCTACTCGCTCTTCCTATTCCACAGATTGCCACCGCTTTTTCATGTAGTATGTCCTACAAACTTTTCTATCTTTCTTCCACGGCCCCTTCATTTTTTACTCTTTTAAATTTGTGGCATTTTTAACACTTTCTTCTTGATAGTTCTTTCTTTCGTCTTATTTACTTATTTACACCTTTGTGAATTCCGTTTCTTTCTCTACCTTTTACTTCTGTATTCTGTAATCTTGGTCGATTTTTCAGTTTTGATCTGTTGCGTAATTTACTTCTCTGTATATGTTATACCTAGTTTATTATAATACCTTTTGATTTAAGTAATAGGTTCAATCAAAACCAATGCATGTGATGCAGACGGTGTAAACCTGTTGAAATTATGTCTACCATATATTCTACTTTATATTTTTAAGATTTCATTCAAAAACGTAGGCTTTTTTTAATTAATTTCGGTGTGTAAAGTGCCACTTTTTTCACTCAGTGAAAAAAGTGACACTTTGTTTTTATTTTAGGAATGAACGATTTGAAACAGACGTTTCCTTAGTTGCCAGAACTGACCAACGTACTTGACCAAAATAAAAGCAAATACAATTCTATAGAAAATAGGCTTGAATTTGAGTATTTAATCAAATTTAAAAAATCTTATAGACAACTCGTGTTAGCGTGCTTATTTTTCACGCCTGTGGAATATTAAGCTCGGCTGCGCCTCGTTTAATAATCCTCCATACTTGTGAAAAAAGGTTGCACTTCTAACACTTGTGGTCTAAATAAGTATTGTCATATTATTAATTTTTGTTTAATTAATGGCGTCTTTTATAATTTTAGTAACTTCCAAAAATTAGTAATACAGAAGAATGTAAGCATTGCTGACCTATTAGTACTTTGCCAGTATTTTCAATAACTTTAAAAAAGTACGTAATGGTATTACAATACAGAACCTACTTAGAAAAATATAATATACCTGATACTTAATCAAGATTTCGTTCTGAGTATAGTTGTAGTTCTGGCCATTTGAATATTATTGACGGTATCCTGTCAGCCTATTATCGAAGTAAATGTACCCTTCTTGTTCTACTTGATTACAGTAAGACGTTTAACACACTTAACCATGAAACTTTAATCGCATTTCTAAATTATATCGATTTTAGTGCTGCTCCGGTGGCTTTATTTAAAGATTATTTGAGTAATAGGAAGCAAATTGTTTAACTTGATCAGCGATATAGCTCTCCTTTGAGATTGAAGTCAGGAGTGTCCCAGGGTTCTATATTAGGCCCTTTGCTATATACATCTACATTTGTTAAACAGTTACAATCAATACGCTCAAATATATTTATCTTTCAAGGATTAAATCGTTCCCTTAGCTTGTTTTCAAATTAATAGTAATAATGGGTGATCCAACGGTTAGCGTGGATGTTGATTGTCGCTATCTGACATATATCGCAATAGCCATGAAAACATTTGTTGACAAACATCAGTTTAGACTTTGGCAATTGCAACGATGGAGTTTTTTTCAACCGCGTAACGAGTAAAAGTTATTCAAACGTACTACGAAAATGATTGTTCCATCAAAAAGACATTTTGTAAAATTCGAGACTACTTCGGTCAAAATAACCGTCCTAGTGAGTCGGGAATCCGTGGAATAGTGCAAGGATTTGAAGAAACTGGATCGGTGGAAGGTCGTAAAAAGTATCGGCATTCTCGTACAGCTCGTTCAAATGAAAACATTGCTGCCGTGAGTGTTAATGTGCGTGAACAACCAAAAACTTCAATCGGTCACCGGGCACAACAACTAGGCATGACCTATGGCACTATGCAACGGATTTTAACGATGGATCTTGGTTTACATCCTTACAAAATCCAATTAACCCAGCAACTCAAGCCGTTGGACCATTTACAACGCCGTAGATTCGTTAATTGGGTTCTGCAGAGAGAAAATCAAATTTCATCAAAAATCATATTCAGCGACGAGGCTCATTTTCACATCGGTAGATATCTAAATAAGCAAAATTGTAGAATTTGGGGCTCGTAGAATTTGGGGCTCGGAGAACCCCCATGTGGTTTTTGAACAAGCAATACATCCACTCAAAGTGACTGTTTAGCGCGCTTTATAGGCCAATGGCATTATTGGACCATACTTCTTTGAAGATGCTGGTAATTCCGAGCGTTACCGTAACATGCTAAGAGAATTTTTGTGGCCTATATTGAATGAAATGGATGTGAATGAGTTCTGGTTTCAACAAGATGGCGCAACATTCCATGCAAGTCATGAAACGATCGCCTTATTGCGCTCGAAGTTCGATGATCGCATCATTTCCAGAAACTCTGAGGTAAATTGGCCCCCAAGATCCTGTGATCTTACTCCCTTAGATTATTTTCTTTGGGGCTATTTGAAGAATAAAGTGTACACTAATAACACACAAACCCTTCACCAGCTGAAAGACAACATTCGAGCTGCATTAGATGCCATTGATCCACCTTTATTGCGAAAAGTTATCGAAAATTTTGACGTTCGAATAACCTCCTGTCAACGAAGCCGTGGAGGTAATCTGAATGATATTATTTTTCATACATAATTGCTACATATTAAACTTTTTGCTACAATAAATATTTCTGGCGTAAGTTTATAAAATGAATTTTTATTTGATGACAAAATCCACGCTAACTGTTGGATCACCCTTTATAAAAACGCTGTAGAAATAATTCTTTAGAAACTAACGCTTCTAAAACTCAAGTATATTTATTTGGACTACCTCATCTTGTCGAGTTGTCTCTCCACACGTTTCTGTTGTTGTGGACAACCAGTCTGTTGCTGTGATTGATGCCATTACGGATTTAGGCTTGAATGTTGATGAATATCTTCATTTTTCGGAACATGTACAAATTCTTAAAAAATCTCACGACTCAAGTAGTGTAGTTAGGCGGGTTCTGGCGCACTTTTGACTTTGAAGTCTTTCAAGATCACGTGATGAGGTCATTGACCTCGGCGAGGTCAAGGTCACGTGGTTAGGTTTCACTTCCGGTTCCCACGATGAATTTTTGAGGCTAAAAGTCTAATTTTTATTTTTTTCCAAAAATATGAAAAAACAAGATTCCCACTATAAATTTTGGGGTTAAAAGTCTAATTTTGAAAATTTTACAAGATTCCTACGCTTATCAGAATTTTCCCAGGCCCAACCGGATGTGAGTCATTGTCTGGGAATGCAGACTTGTCGAGACTTGTTTAAGCGGGTGTGAACGTCTGGAAAAAATTTACACCGGATGTTATTGTCTACACCGGATGTTATTGACTGCGCATTTGCTGAATGCAGTTAAAAATAATTGAATGGAGTCTTTGTTTGAGAACTGTGCAAGGTTGCTAAAAATAAACCGGATGTTATTGTCTAGAGTTCAATCTTGTCCAGACTTGCGGATGTGATTGTTTGAAAATGTGCAAGGTTGGTAAAAAAATAATTGAACAATGAAGTTGTTGTTTGAAAATCTGCACGACTGCAAAAAAATAATTGAATTGAGTTTTGTCTCGAAATTTTTTTGCTGAATGTAGTTAATCACCTCCATTATCAGTTGCGACGATGAACAAATAGACCACTAGCCAACCTGGCATGTTTCTGTAACCGATTTTATAAGCACAACGGTGTAATAAACTTGTATTTATTTGTCTAAAACGGACATGTGTGAAATTATTACAAATATATATTATGCATCACAGGCCAACCCGACATGTTCCTGTAAACGGTTTTATAAGCACAATGGTGTAATATGATTAAGCGAGAGTAATCTTGTAAAAATTTCAAAATTAGACTTTTAGCTTTAAAAATTCATCGTGGGAACTGGAAGTGAAACCTAACCACGTGACCTTGAAGGAGTTCAAGGTCAAACGTGAGCCAGAACCCGCCTACCTACACTACTAACTCACTTAAAGCTTTGGAACCATATAAATACTTTCTCTCAACTAAGACTAAAGCTGTGCTGTGTGTTTCTCTTGTGCTTTCCCATTTGAGTTACTGTGATGTGGTATTTTAGTCTTGCTTGAGCGTTGTGGATAAGAATAGATTACAACAAGTACAGCGATCTTGTCTGCTTTACAGTTTTGGGGTGAGAAAGTATAATAGTGTGGCACATAAGCTCAAAGATGTGGGCTGGTTGTCTATACACAATAGGAGACTGCTTCATGCAGCTTGTATGTTCATGAAGATATATCGTAATAGGTATCCTACTTATTTGTATTAAAAAATTGCATATATTTTACTTAACGAAGAAAAATGCGTGTCGTCTTTCTCAATATTTTTAGACAATAGTTGGCTATCGATTCTTAAAGATGAGATCAAGTAGGTACAGATATCAACAAACGTCAATGTCAAAAAATTCATTGGAGGTTGGTCGTTTTTTCTTCAAGTGAAAAATAATAAGTTTCTTGTTAGTTTTAATTGTTATTCGTTGATAACGAGGGCAGATTGTCCCTCGAAACTTTCGTTGTTAATATTTTCGTTATTTAATATTTTAATTTGCAGAGTGGCGAAATACCCATATAAGAATATGAATTATGAATTCACGCCACAAAGAAGTTTCAGAGATTACCTCCATACTTGTGAAAAAAAGTTGCACTTCTAACACTTGTGGTCTAAATAAGTATTGCCATATTATTAATTTTTGTTTAATTAATGGCGTCTTCCCTAATTCTTCGAAATTTGTTTTAGTAACTTCGGAAAATTAGTAATACAGAAGGATGTAAGCATTACTGACCTATTAGTACTCTGCCAGTATTTTCAATAATTTTAAAAAAGCACGTAGTGGTATTGCAATACAGAACCTACTTGGAAAAATATAATATACCTGATACTTAATCAAGATTTCGTTCTGAGTATAGTTGTAGTTCTGGCAATTTGAATATTATTGACGGTATCCTGTCAGCCTATTATCGACGTAAATGTACCCTTCTTGTGCTACTTGATTACAGTAAGACGTTAAACACACTTAACCATGAAACTTTAATCGCAGTTCTGAATTATATCGATTTTAGTGCTGCTCCGGTGGCTTTATCTAAAGATTATTTGAGTAATAGGAAGCAAATTGTTTAACTTGATCAGCAATATACCTCTCCTTTGAGACTGAAGTCAGGAGTGCCCCAGGGTTCTATATTAGGTCCTTTGCTATATACATCTACATTTGTTAAACAGTTACAATCAATACGCTCAAATATATTTATCTTTCAAGGATAAAATATTCCCTTAGCTTGTTCCCAAAGTAATAGTAATATAAAAACTGTAGAAATCATTCTTTAGAAATTAACGCTTCTAAAACCCAAGTATTTTTATTTGGACTACCTCATTTTGTCGAGTTGTCTCTCCACACGTTTCTGTTGTTGTGGACAACCAGTCTGTTGTGATTAATGCCATTACGGATTTAGGCTTGAATGTTGATGAATATCTTCATTTTTGGGAACATGTTGTACAAATTCTTAAAAAATCTCACGACTCAAGTAGTGTAGCTAGGCGGGTTCTGGCTCAGTTTTGGCCTTGAAGTTTTTCAAGGTCACGTCGCGAGGTCATTGACCTCGGCGAGGTCTGTTGTTGTGATTGATGCCATTAAGGATTTAGGTTTGAATGTTGATGAATATCTTCATTTTTCGGAACATAAACAAATTCTTAAAAAATCTCACGACTCAAGTGGTGTAGCTCGGCGGGTTCTGGCTCACTTTTGACATTGAAGTCTTTCAAGGTCACGTGGCGAGGTCATTGACCTCGGCGAAGTCAAGGTCACGTGGTTAGGTTTCACTTCCGGTTCCCACGATGAGTTTTTGAGGCTAAAAGTTTAATTTAGATTTTTTTTAAATATGGAAAAACAAGATTCCCACTATAAATTTTGGGGTTAAAAGTCTAATTTTGAAATTTTACATGATTCCCACGATGAATTTTGGAGCTAAAAGTCTAATTTTGAAAATTTTAGAAGATTCCTACGCTTATCAGAATTTTCCCAGGCTCAACCGGACGTGAGTCATTGTCTGGGAATGCAGACTTGTCGAGACTTGTTTAAGCGGGTGTGAGCGTCTGGGAACAATTTACACCGGATGTTATTGTCTACACCGGATGTTATTGTCTGCGCATTTGCTGAATGCAGTTAAAAATAATTGAGAAATGTGCAAGGTTGCTGAAAATAAACCGGATGTTATTGTCTAGAATTCAAACCTGCCCAGACTTGTGGATATGATTGTTTGAAAATGTACAAGGTTGGTAAAAAAATAAGTGAACAATGAAGTCGTTTGAAAATCTGCACGACTGCTAAAAAATAATTGAATGGAGTCTGTCTCGAATTTTTTTTGCTGAATGTAGTTAATCACCTCCATTATCAGTTGCGACGATGAATGAATAGACCACTAGCCAAACTGGCATGTTTCTGTAACCGATTTTATAAGCACAACGGTGCAATAAACTTGTATTTATTTGTCTAAAACGTACATGTACGAAATTATTACAAATATATATTATGCATCACAGGCCAACTCGACATGTTCCTGTAAACGGTTTTATAAGCACAATGGTGTAATAAAACGACAATTAAAATGTTTGATTAAGCGAAGGGAATCCTGTAAAAATGTCAAAATTAGACTTTTAGCTTTAAAAATTCATCGTGGGAACTGGAAGTGAAACCTAACCAAGTGACCTTGACCTCGCTGAGGTCAATGACCTCGCTGAGGTCAATGACCTCGCCACGTGAGCTTGAAGGAGTTCAAGGTCAAACGTGGGCCAGAACCCGTCTACCTACACTACTAACTCACTTAAAGCTTTGTAACCCTATAAATACTTTCTCTCAACTAAGACTAAAGCTGTGTGTTTCTCTTGTGATTTCCCATTTGAGTTAGTGTGATGTGGTATTTTAGTCTTGCTTGAGCGTTGTGGATAAGAATAGATTACAACAAGTACAGCGATCTTGTCTGCTTTACAGTTTTGGAGTGAGAAGGTATAATAGTGTGGCACATAAGCTCAAAGATGTGGGCTGGTTGTCTATACACAATAGGAGGCTGCTTCATGCAGCTTGTATGTTTAGGAAGATATATCGTAGTAGGTATCCTACTTATTTGTATTCAAAAATTGATTTTAGGTCGGTTGCACTTAATGTTAATATTAATTATTCTATTTTCATTTTTTGTGTTTATTGATATTACGGTAACACACGAAACTCCATAATCTGTAAGCTATATAATAAAATTTACTTTGTCCAAAGTTGGGTGGTAGAGCAGCGTTTGCTGAACCTCGCCTTTCGATTCATTTTTGTAAGTAGGTACAAAATGAATAAAGTCGTTTATTATTATTATTAAGTACCTAAAGTGATTACTGCTTTTAACAGGCACGTAGCTGATACTTTTTATAAACTGCATTATACAATCTTTTTACTATTGAATATTCAGTATAGATTACACTATTTTTTTGGAGACAAACTACTTCGCAGAAATTTTCATAAAACGATCTTTTGGGATCAATGCTTGTAATTAGTAGACCCAATCTACTCACCGGATTTGAAAACGTGTCACCAACAATTCCCCTCAATACAGTAAACTGCGTTAACGTGTTTTTCAAAGCCGTTACAAATGGCACTTAATTTACAAGTTGCATGGATTTGACATATGCAATATGCATTTTAAATTCCTTGCAATGGCGTGAATGCTGTTCGAATAATGATGAACTTACTTGCAGTATACGATGTGCAGGGAAAGGAAATAGCAGCTATTGTTCCCTGGGATTTCTGAAAAACTTCTGTGATTGAATGCTTATTTAATCGATTCCATATCGCGGGTACTTTAGAAAAATCTCGAGCATAGGATTTACTGCGCTGTAAACGAAGGGTTTGTTCCCACGGCACCCCATGACTGCCACCTGAGTGCTTCATTTCGTACAAGTTTCAAGCGTTGCAGTCATTATGCAATATAATTAACCCAGTTTGTAACTTGAATTCGGTAGTTAAGTGCGAAAGCGTTAGATGGAAATTTATAACTTGCAAAATTCACCTGTTTCATTAATTCCTGCTCAGAGCAGGATTTCATTTCTATACGTAATTGTTATTTAATCGCTCGTATGCGTTACTTAAGAAGTAACACCAGAAGTTGTAACGAAGCTGATACTGAGTCCAGTCGAGAGAAAGGCCAACATCGTTTTGCCTGCTTCTAAGCAATTTTTCGCGGTAGAGACGCTGTGGGTATGTGGGAATTCTCATGTGGAAGGTTTTAGTGGTGTGACAAGCAGCGACACAACTACTCTAGCAGGATAACCGCTATGTTTATCTACCGCTATTCTAGCGATAGCAGATGAGTCGTTTTCGAATGCTGTCGGGAATTAGCGTTAGTTTAATTTTCCATAAGCAGACAGGAGCAATTAGAATTTATAATTCTGGATTTATTTGCGGCGAGAAATACTGCGCTAGGTTAAAAGGACACCAGGCATAATTTCTACATTAATTTAATAGCTCTTGTCTAGACAGGTCTTGTTAAAATATTATTGTAAGATTATAACAGACAACAATAAAATTGTGAGGTTTTTATATTTTTTTAGTAAGTGTAATATAATAATTACACAGTATAATACTTGCTCTTATTTAACCTTCATAGAATCAAGTGGGGGTGCGTGCACCCCGAAATCTGTTTTTCGCAACTACACTTCACATATAGTGATGCCGTCGAGTCGAGAAAATTCTCGATCTCGTCTCATTTCGTTTAGAAATTCGAGATCGAGATTGACTTTTTGGAGACGATAATAATCAAATTCTCAAATATTCGAGACAGTTTTTCAATAGTATTTTTAAAACCCATATAAAAATGTAGTAGAATCGGCCTGTTAGCAGTGATGTAGCCGAGATGAGATAATTCTCGATCTTGTCTCGAAATTCGAGATGATCGTTGTTCCGGCTAGAATATTCGAGACGAGCGAGATTAATCAAATTCTCGAATATTCGATAATAGAGTAACTAAATTCTCGATCCCGACTCAATTTTTAAAACAAGCATAATTTCCAATTAGAACAGTTATAGGACTTTATTTTAATATTTTACAAGGGTTTAGGGTCTAGAGATCTTCGATCTATAATTGATTATGTTATCCAAAGACAGAATGCAAAATTAAGCACAACGGACGTAAGGGTATATCGTGCACCAGAATGCGGCTCGGACCATCACTTACTAATTGCTAAGGTAATTGTAAATCATAGAAGAGCAACAACTAATAGAAACCCAGGAAAAGAAGACAACCATAATAAACTAGAAGAGCATAGATATAACCTTGAAAGTTTCAGACAGGAGTCCACCCAGTTTCTATATAAATTAAGGTTGGCTAATAAACTACAAATGATACAAAACGGAAGTAGTACCGAATTATATAACCAGATCAAAATGGCCATACATCAAGCAGCAAAAGAAGCATTGGGAATGCATAACAAACGAAGACAGAAAAACCAAGAAGAGTGGACAGAAAAAATTGAAGAATTAGTCAAACAAAAAAAGATAGCATATCAAAGATGGCTTGATACTAAGACGGAACAAGACAGAATAACATATGCAAGATGGAACAGAGAAGTGAAAAAAGAGGTAGCGAAAAGCAAAAACGAGATATGGGAAAGAAAGTGCGACGAAATAGATCGATGTATAGGAGGAACAAAAGTATCGGAAGCATGGAAGACAATAAGAAACCTTAAAAAAGATGGACAAGGACAGAGTAAAGTACATTTGATAAGCATGGAAAAATGGGAAGAATATTACAAGTCACTTCTTACTGAAAATAGAAACGAATTTAAGGCGGATATAATAGATGAAACGCAAAATGTAGGTACTGAAATAATAAGCAAGATAACAGTAGATGAAATAAAAAAAGTCTTAACGGAAGCAAAAAATAACAAAGCAGCAGGACCAGGAAATATCCCCATTGAGCTGGTAAAATACGGACCAGAGGTGTTACTGGAAATACTTGCGGTAATATTTAACAAATGTATGTTAGAAGGTGACAATATCCCTGAGGACTGGAATATAGCATATATTAGCTCAATATATAAGAAGGGAGATAAAAGACAGTGCAAGAACTACCGGGGTATAAGTGTTACTAGTGCAATGGGGAGGTTGTACGGTCGCATACTTAAAAAGAGAATAGAAAGTACTATCAAAATAATAGAAGAACAAAGTGGATTCCGTGCTGGTCGATCGTGTATGGACAATGTATTCGTACTGCAACAAATAATTGAAAAACGGAAAGCCAGATATTTGTCTACCCCACCTAGTGTTTATTGACCTCGAAAAAGCCTATGATACTGTACCGCTTCAAAGGCTTTTTGAGGTTTTAATCAAGATTGGTCTAAATAAGATATACATTCGAGCAATTGGGAAGATGTACAAAAACTCAAAAAGTGCTGTAAGAGTCGGAAATAATATTTCAGAATATTTTCATAATAATAAAGGACTTAGACAGGGTTGCAGCTTATCACCCACGCTGTTTAAAATATATATCCAGGAGGCATTAAGAGACTGGATGGAAAAAATATCAGGCATGGGTATAGAGATAAATGATAAGTGTTTGACAAATCTCCTATTTGCGGACGATCAAGTTATTGTAGCTTGTGATGAGAATGATAGTGACTATATGTTAAGAAAATTAGGAGAAGAGTACAAGAACTGGGGCTTAAGTATGAATCTAACGAAAACTGAATATCTAAAAATTGGCGAAGAACAAGAAGATCCAGAGCTACAAATAAGAGAAATAAAATATGTAAAGAATATAAATATTTGGGAAGTATTATTTCGGAAGAAGGTACAGCTGCGGAAATAAAAAGCGGGACACAAAATTTTGCCGAAATTAAATTGTCTGAATAAATTCATTTTCGATGCTATCCCAAGCTTCTTGTACTGCATTAACCTGTTCGTCTTTGTTCATTGACACATGATAGAAAGCATTTCATAAAAAATCAGGAAGGCAACATTACAACGTTCGAATAGTAAAAAATGACCCTACAGAACGTGTCCCGGTTTATGTTTCCGAAACTGTACAACAAAGAAGGATATGCACAACAGAATACAGCAAGGTAGGAAAGTCACTAGAATCCTAAACTCATTACTATGGTCAAAATCCATGAAATTAAAAACAAAAATAACATTATATCGGGTCATAGTTGAGCCAATTCTAACATACGGGTCAGAGTGCTGGCAAATGACAACAAAGAATAAGAAAGCCATAGATACAGTTGAAATGGACTTTTTAAGACGAGCATGCAAAGTATCAAAACTACAACATAAAACTAACCAGGAAATAAGAAGAAAGACAAACAGGATTCATACAAGCTCGGAAAGAATAGAGTCGAGACAACTACTATGGTACGGACATGTAATGAGGATGGGAGAGGAACGGTGGCCAAAAGCAGCACTAATGTATACACCACAAAATAGAAGAGGAAGAGGAAGACCCGCTCAGACATGGATAAAAGGAGTTACACAAACAATGACAGAAAGAGCCATAGGAGAGGACGATTGGAGAAACGGGGAGGCTTGGCGGTCGAAATGTGGGAAGCGGCAAAGGCTGTAGGAATATATATATATATATATATACAAGGGTTAC